>JAJLUM010000041.1:0-39642 GCA_030564265.1 Blastobotrys attinorum
TTTTTTTTTTTTTTTTTTTTTTCTATTTTTTTTTTTATGCTAGTATATTTTTTACTTTTCTTTTCGTTTTCACAATGTTTCTCAGTGCATTTTCTTTGGAGATTTTATATATTACTGCATTCTATACTCTATTTCCTTTATATATATATACTTCTCCTTCGTATGTACTCAAATGTGATAATCTTTGTGAATCTGAATTGTTGAAAAGTCAAAATATCAACCCTTGCATAAAACAATAATCAAGCATATTTTACTAACCTCTGAACTTTTAGTTGGCGCTTCAAGCTTTAACACCAGAGCCAAGAATGATGCTGTTCCAGATCTTGGAGTCGAATATCTCGACAAAATTGTAAATGAATCAGACCTGGATAAAGAGGCTGAAAAGCTATTATCTGGGTTAACACCTAAGAAAGAGTCTGTAGCGGGTGAGAGCCTGCTATATCCAGCCAGATCAATTATGGTACCACCACCGCCAGGATTAGTACCACCGCCTCCGCATTTGGCTACCGCCGCAAATGATGCGGCGCGATATAATGTTGTTCCTTCCCCGTCCCAGGCTTCTCAACCAATCAGTGGGAAAACCAATGAAGAGAAGAACTTGCTTTCTATACTACAGAACGCACCAAAATCGAACCAAAAGCTTGATTCCTCAATCCCATCCAGTGCAGCGGCCGTTTCATCCTCGACCACGGCCACAGGTAAGGCTGGTGTGACCGTCGAGGAAATTGAGAGAGAAATGGAGATTGCTAAGGCACAAGATAAAGCTATTGCGAGAAATGTTTCAGACAAGCCTGCCGTTGCCGTTACAAGCTCTTCAGTAGCCCCTGATGGCAATATCAGCACTGATGCAACTGAAACGGGATCATCGAAAAAGTCCAAACGAGCTGCCAGAAAGGAAGCCAAAGCAGCAGCAGCCGCTGCAGCTGCAGAAGCTAGGAAAACTATCCAGCCGATTTCTTCTTCCCTTTTGTCATCTTCTTCTCAACCATCTTCTCCAATAATTAGCGAGGCGAAACTCAATGGTGAAAAGACGAGTCTATCGATTGCTCCTGTACCTGTAGCTCCTGTAAAGGGCCAAAAATCATTGAACGCCGAGTTTGAGGCCAATACTGAAGAATACCAACAAGCAGGGCCTACACTAAAGCAGACGGTCAATTCAGCATCATTAGCTTCGCCAACACCATCCCGGGTCAATAAATTGGAGCTCCACACATCACCTTCACCTGTGGGCCCAACACGTATCAATACAACGACATCTAGTAGTTTTTCTCAAATTCCTTCAGAGGCAAGAAATAGTAACAAACGGGGTGAAGCAAAAGTACTGAGATTGGACGGATCACCTTCTCCAAGTCCTGTATCAAGAGCAAACTCACCGTCAACATCTAAGTTGGATAGAGTAGCCACTCCAGAACTCTTGTCGCCCAAGACTGGTTCTCCTAGACCACTCTCAAAAAGTGTCGCAGGTAGTCCAGCGACCAGCAGCCAGAGTCCAATATCTCGATCAACAGGTACAAGCAGTACTAATGTCGAATATAGCAAGTCAAAATATGGCAGTAGCGAAAAAACAGATCTCGCGGGTCGTCCAGTCGTTAATGAGATTGTTCCTAGTGTTGACTCAAGAGAACACGCCCCGCCGAAGACTGTTGACCCAAATCTCAAATTGAGCAAACGCCAATTGAAGAAGCTTGAACAGGCACAGCTCAAGGAACTGAGTGAGAAAGCTCGAAAGGATAAGATTCCTGTTTTCACTGGTTCTACCTCAAGAAAAGCTTCGAGTCAAAAGGATGTGACAGGTGCCGCTGCCAATGAAGAAGAGATGAAAGATGCTAATCAGGGAGACACTGAATCGCAAAAGGGGAGCATGCAAGACACTGCTAGAACCACTAAGAATAGCGAGATCCATGTTTCTACTGCTACTTCGGAGGAGAGTTTGGAAGAAACAAGCTCTTCTATCGCTCCAACAGACCATCAAAAGTTCGAAACTGCAAAATCCTCAATTCCTGGCACGAAAGAGGGTAGTCATAAGACAACAGACGGCAAGGATGTTCTGCTTACCTCAAGTCCAGGCTCCTCAGAAAATAGTGCCAAAGATAGAATGGACCCCGCCAGCAAGAAAAAGGAAAAGGCTCTTGGTTCCAAGCCTGTTGTAGTAGCACCTGAAAAGACGACTACCGCAGGGGTGTCTACTAAGAATGCTGCAGGAAACGATGAAAGTGATTCACGTAGTAGTACAGGAACTCCTGATCTCTCTCAAACCGAAGCAAACAAGAATGCAGCTAAGAAGGATCTCACTGGAAAACCAGAAGACCCCAAACAGCGACAATCTCAGCAACAGAAGCAGCAAACTTCTCACAAGTCTGTTACTTCCTCTAGTACTGCCGAGGTTGCTAAAGGAGCCAAGCATGCGACTATTGTCAAAGCAACCTCTAAACCTGTGTCTCTGCCTGGCAACGGCGATGGTTCTGTTTCTTCTGGTACAGAAGCGACGTCTGGGGAGGAAGCAGCCGCACAAGCCGCACAGGCAAAACCAGCTCCAGAACCAATCAATGTCAAAAGCCTCTTTCAGGACGTAATAAACGAGTACTCCAACAAGGAAGACCTATTTACCCCTAAAACTATAGACGACTTGACATCCGGTGCACTCCAAAACGCAAACTCTCTAGCCCGGTATTCTCCTGACAATGGTGGTTTTAATGAGTTGATAGATAAATATCCAGACGTTGCCGAAGATCTGAGAATGGATTTTTACACTGCGGCAGAAAATGAGAGGGATTATACTGCTACGTCCTGGGCCAACAAATCCACTAACAGTAAGCAAAAGAAGAAGGACGGACCTGTTGTTCTACGAGGTACGGCCAAGATGGTTAGCGACGCCGAAACCAAAAGAGAATTCATGTTTAAAAAATTGCAGAGTGTCATGAAAGAAAACCAGCAATTTTTTAACATTTAGAAAAAGAGCTCAATCTATTCTGCATACAGTAAACTGAACTAGAGCTCTATATACCCATCTGCATAAAAGTTTTATCTATTTTGCTTACAACTTTTCTTGCATTAAAGTAGGCATTAATAAATAGACCAGGGATCTGAACTGATAATCCATCAATTCAGTACTGGATGTAAATAGCAACTAACCCATTTGCATTCTAAGCATGTGCTTTTTCTCCCAGGAGTGTCCGAAACTGTGTTCAGAATTTATGCTTTTTTCGAGCCTGGTGTCCAATTGGTTGACCCAATTTCCCACTGGAAGATGATTCAGTCGTTTTGAACATCGAGCTTTCACCAATCTTCTTTTTCTTCAAACCCATACCATATTTCATGCCCTTGTTCTGAAATTCCTTCCACTTAGCCTTCGAGTTGTTCAGTACTTGAGCCTTTGACTGGTTGTTATTTGAAACAGTCTTAGTAACTTTACTCGACGCAGGAGCTTTTGTGGCAGATCCAGCTTGCGGTGGTGTAGGTGATGGAGTGCCAACAACACCTGGGGATGGGGAGGTCGATTGAGATGACCTTTCATTACTAGAAGAGAATGTGTGAGCTGAATATGCCTTAATACAATCTTCACCCACTGATTCAGTGGCGGCAGTTTCTTGTTTAGAGAACCGTACCATGTAGAGCCTGTTTGCACTTGATCCGGTGATTGCTGTGACTTTGGCGGGATGGTACTGCTTATCACCACTTATCCATCGAGCCAGTACTTTATCTCCCACTTGGAACTTGGCCTGTTTTATTTCTGGCTTTTTAATATCCTGTGATGATGATATAGCTTCAGGTTGCTGCGGCGGAGCTTCTGATTCCAGAAGTTTGACCAGATCTGAGAGCTCACTTTTCAGCTCTAGTAGAGTTTCATCAGCTGGATTTTCTTTCAGTCCCTCGAGTACTTCGCTTAGTTGTGATTTGTATTCCGCAAGTTCGTCACTCATATTTTGTTGGAAGTAGAATATAAGCCTGTGAAAAATTGAAGATAAAAAATAAAAGAAAATAAAATCAAAAATTGAAGATTGGGAAGACTCCGATGTCAACGAAACATGCGCCTGATCTTTCATACCTACAATATTATCTTTTAAAAGCCTAGAAAGTCTTGCAATTTTTAACATGAAAATATTATATGTTACAGCTATATATCCAGTTACATTCGGTTTCTATCTGCAGTTCGTGGCTTGGCTCGAATGATATTGTCAACTCGCAATAACATCTCAGCAGCCTCTGAGGCAGAAGAAACAACAGCCCGTTTCAACTTGAACGATTCAACAATTCCCAAATCCCGCATATCGGCAATTTGACCATTCTCCAAGTCCAATCCAGAAGTGGTCATGCCATTGTAGATTGAAGATCTCAGCTTGGCCACCAACTCTGAGGAATCGAAACCAGCATTATCGGCCAAAATAGTTGGTAGCTGTCTCAGAGCCTTCGCAAACGACTCGATTGCTAGGGCCCGTTTGCCGCTTTCATTTTGAGCTGCAGAATCTACAGCCTTAGACATGAGCATTTCGGCACATCCACCACCCAGAGTAGTTCGAGTTTCCCGTGTAGTTTGAGACAGTACCGACAGTGCGTCATGCAATGATCGTTCTGATTCGGCAATCAACTGATCTGTAGCTCCTCTCAACACAATAGTACATGCTTCGCCAGCAGCTACACCAGAGAACTTAATCATTGGCTCTTCACCTACCATAACTTCTTCGATGGACTCACATTGGCCCAATTTGACTTTGTCAGGATGGTCAAAGGTTGAGACGACCTCACCACCGGTAACTAATGCTAGTCGTTCAACACCAACAAAGTCGGCATGCTCGATAGTATTAACACCAGTTTCGGAGAATAGTTGTTCTGGATAGTTGTAGATCAATTGTCGATTTACGAAACAGTTGATTCCATGAGACTTGATTTTCTCAACTTTAGTTTTCATCTTATCCTTCTCTGCTTTTTCCAATTCAGCTAATTTAGAAGTGCTCTCGACTTTGAATTTGGCGCCAAAAATCTTGACTTTATCAGTGTCCATTGATGTGTTGGCGATCATAATCTTGGCGTTGGTGATCTTTTTTGGTTGCTTAACACCGAAACGCTTGTTCAAAATGAATCCTTCATCTAGATACGAGTCTGAAAGCTTGCCACCGGCCTTTCGGATGATTTGAATATGTTCCAAGTTGGTGGAACCCTTGAGACGCAAGATGGCGTCCACTGCTAGATTGGCAAAGTGATCCTTATCCTGGCTCAAAACTTTTGAACTTAGAGTAGTTTTAGCAATAGATACCAAATCCTTTCGGAATGCTACTTCGTCCTTGGAGCTGTCGATTGCTGAACGCTCTAGAGCTGACAATGCTGCTTTAGATGCGATTCGATAACCTTCGATGATTGTTTGAGGATGAATTTTTTGATCGACCAGCTTTTCTGCTTCTCTTAATAGTTCAGCTGCTAGAACTGCTACTGATGTTGTACCATCGCCTACTTCATCGTCTTGGACTTGAGAGATATCTACCAGTACTTTAGCAGCTGGGTTGTTGAAAGGGATTTGCTTCAAAATGGTAGCTCCATCATTTGTCACCAGGGAATTTGTTGAGGTTGATGATTGTAGTAACTTGTCCATTCCTTTGGGGCCCAACGTGGTTTTCACCAAGTCACCCACTGCGATTGCACCTACGAAAGCAGACAATCCTGTATGATTCGGTTAGTAGTCTATACATATATATATATATACTGAGTTACAAATTACACATACGAGCATTTTCTCCTTTTTCTTCGACGACATCGTCACCAAAAATAGGTACCGACTTTTTTTATAATATGTTAATTGAGTCTGTTCTACGATTGAAATTCATCACGACATACCATTTCTGTTTGTTTCTTGTGTTACGTGTTGTTGTTGTGTGTTTGAAAATCTTGAAGCACCAAGTTTTGCACCAGGTATTTTTTTTTTTTTCTATTTGATTCTCCGTGGGTTGGCGCGCGGACTCAGCTTTTTCTCACGTTGGACCTGGAAGAAATAGTGAGGCGCCGCACGATGTGAGATTTGTGACGAATCAGTTCGGTTTGAGCCATTGGAGAACGAACTAAACGGTGAGAGTTGAAAAAAAAAAAAAAAAAAAAAAAAAAAAAAAGGTCTCATGCATTGTAATCTGAATAAATAGTTTACACTACCATACTTGTATATGTAGAATCAGCAGTTTAGACGATACCCAACCGCTCGTCGTGAATCTGCATCGGCGTCTTCTCTGCAAGCTCGGGCATAAGCAGAATCACCAAATAGTCAATCAAATTATACACCAAGTGCTTGTTGATCTGCTTGTTGGAAAATATATCCAAAATCTTGTCCACAGACTGCAGCTCTGTTTTGTATCCAAACATTACAGGCTTCAGCTGAGACGGAGTAGTGTCCAATATCGCCTGGCGTGCTCTTATGCGTAGTTGTTCCTGCTGCTCAGCATCTGGTATAATCTTTGGAGGGCCCATGGGACCATTATTGGGGAACAGAGTCTCACGAGCAGCCTTTAACACGGTACAAACGAGCTTCTCATTCCGTACGTGCTGAGATATTACACGACTAGCGGCTTTTGTTGAGATATCGGCCAGTCTTCCAGAGCTGAACGGTATAGCTAACGTGTTAACAGTAGAAACCAGTAGAGGGCTTTTTATATCAAGGCGGAATAGCTTAAATATGCAAGAAAATAGTGAGCTAGAAGCCACAGGAGTCTTGATCTCTCCAGCCTCACGAGATAACGAGACAACATAAGCGATGGTCCGACCTCCATAGGATATCAAGGAGGCACAACTTTTTACTGCTCTATGATACAGTCTTCCAACTTGTATCGACAACGGCGTGTTCTTTTCGCCATCTTCTTGCTTTTCACTATTTATATTGTTACTGGCACTTTTTCTTTTGTCTCCCATTCTAGGGCTATCGTCATTGCCGCTGCTGGCAGTTCGAGAGTTGACTGTATCCAAAACTTTGATAATAATCTCGTAAATCATCCACGGCTCACTGAGACGCTCGATTGCAGTTTTCAGTACAATGTCGTTCATAATTGTTGATACTAGTGTCCTAGCTGCGGCAGACTCGACATTTTGATCATCAATCAGCACTAGCATCAGAGCCCGTGCTAAGACTTTTCGAAAGAGTTGTTCTGATTCAGCACTCTCCAGAGCTGGATGAGGTCTGAGCGAGTGAAAGGCTTTCTCAAGACTATCCACTGGCATGAGTCCCGTGCCGAATCGTTCTTTGGCTCGATCCAAGTCCTCCACATGAGTCTCCAAAATGTTGGGAATGCCTACGAGCAGGGCCTCGTCAACCTCTACGTTCAGCACCCGTTTTTCTATGTTCTGGACCACTTTTGAGACTGTTTCAAGAACCTCGTGCTTGAATGTTTTATCATCTGATATTTTAGAGTGCCATGACTGTACAAACTGCTGGTAGATCAGAGCCACAAATGCGTAGAGTTGAACATTGATTTCGTTCGATTGGGTCAGCTTGGGAAGCTTTTCCCTCCAGTCATGCATTTTTTTATCTCCCGGCAAGAACACACGGTGTATGACATGCTCTGTGGCCTCTACCTCTTTGGGATCCGGCATTATGTGGGTAGAAGAGAGGCTTTTCTTGTGAAAGGGGTGTTGGTGTTGAGTGAGGCTTGTGGGTGTGTGTCCCAACTTTGGATCGTGAACGCCGCATGGTTGCAGGTGCTATTTGGTCCTTACAGGTAGTACAGCCTTATTCTCAATAATTCTTGCTTGTTTCATTTATTTGTCCCTAATATTTTATACAGGTAGGATCCTGGGTTTATAAAAAAATTATTACCTTTACCGTGTATGTTGCTCACATATATACAAGCTTAAACTATCTAATCCTGCGCAAATTGGGCCCCTGAAGTGGGAACCGGCTCAACATTCCAAATGGATTCAGCATACTCATCAATAGCTCGATCAGAACTAAAGAACCCCATATTAGCAACTGCAATGATACACTTGGAAGTCCAAGTATCACGATCAGCAAATGCAATATCAGCCTGTCTCTGGGCCTCCAAATAAGAGTCAAAATCGTCACTGACCAAGTAGTAATCGCCCGAGTCTCGGATTGAGGTGACCAACGCGTGGAACGGCTCAGGATCGCCAAACAGCCCACTTTGAATAGCTCCAAATACTACAGCAAGCTTCGCATTTAGCACAGGTTTATTGCCATACGTGTGGTCGTGTCGCAATTCTTCGACAGACTCGGCAAGGTTACCAAACAAGAACATGTTCTCCTCACCGATCTCTCGGCTGATTTCAATGTTGGCTCCGTCAACAGTACCTATAATTAGCCCACCGTTAAGAACAAACTTCATGTTAGAAGTTCCAGAGGCCTCTGTACCGGCAGTAGAAATGTGCTCAGAAATGTCGGAAGCAGGGCAAATGATCTCTGCTTTAGAGACATTGTAGTCCTCAATATACACCACTTGCAAAATTCCCTCGACTTCCTTATCATTGTTAATGACCTCTGCAACAGCGTTAATCAAACTGATTATTGATTTGGCCATATAGTAGCCAGGGGCGGATTTTCCTCCAAAGATTGACACTCGTGGAGCAACTTTCTTTCTCTCTTCTGGAGATTTGGCCTTCAAATCCAAGTATCTGGAAATCACTCCGAAAATATTCATCTGCTGTCGTTTGTACTCATGAATTCGCTTCACCTGAATGTCAAACAATGCATTAATATTGACATCGATTCCGCGCTGATCTCGGATGAGCTTTGCCAATCGCTGCTTATTGTGCCGTTTGATATCGTACCACTGCTTTTGAAACTGCGGGTCATGAGCATACTTTTCCAATTCCTTTAATTGGCCCAAGTTCTTGAGGTAGTCATATTTCCCACCGCCGATCTTGTCAGCAATCAACTGGGCCAGCTTAGGGTTCGCCTGGTATAGCCATCGCCGTGGAGTGATACCATTCGTAACGTTCATGAATTTATCTGGGCCATAAATCTTGACAAAGTCCTTAAAAATCGTGGTTTGGATCAGCTCAGAGTGCAGTTCCGCTACACCGTTCACTCGATGTGACCCAATAATAGCCAAATATGCCATACGGACCTGCTTTGGCTGAGATTCCTCGATTATTGATACCTTGGACAGTAGATCACGGTCCTTTGGGAACCGCTTTTCAACTTGCTGTAAAAAGAACAAGTTGATATCGTATATTATTTCCAAATGTCTTGGCAACAAATGGCCAATCACGTCGACGGGCCATTTCTCCAATGCCTCTGGCAAGACCGTATGATTAGTGTAGCCAAAAGTCTTGACGACAATGTCCCATGCAGTGTTCCATTCGAGACCTTCCCGATCAACCAAGATACGTTGCAATTCTACAATTGCCAAAGTAGGATGGGTGTCGTTAAGCTGAATAGCCACATGGTCCGGAAACTCGTTCCATGGTTTCTGCGACTTCTTGAACCGCCGAATAATATCGCTCAAGGAAGCGGCAACCCAGAAGTACTGTTGCTTCAACCGCAATTCCTTGCCAGAATAGAAGTTATCATTTGGGTACAACACAGCAGTTATATTTTCTGCTTTGTTCTGGTCTCGTACCGCACTGTCGTAGTCTCCTTCATTGAACTTGGCAAAATCAAATTCCTCATGCGGCTGAGCACTCCAAAGCCGCAAATTATTGACATTATCAGTATCATATCCAGGAACTGGGAAGTCGAATGCTACTGCTTTCAACATGTCACCTCCAACCCATTTCTTCTTGGAGTTGCCCTCACTATCGGTTGAAGTAGTGACATAGCCATAGAACATGATATCAATGGAGATTTCGTATCTAGGAATCTCCCAGGGATTGGAAAACTTCAACCAGTAGTCGGGCAATTCGACTTGTGAGCCATCCACAATTTTCTGTTTGAAGATACCATACTGGTATCGGATACCGTACCCCCATCCTGGGTAGTTGGAAGTAGCCAAAGAGTCTATAAAGCAAGCGGCTAGCCGGCCGAGACCACCGTTACCTAGTGCTGCATCACGTTCTTGTTCCAGAACGTCTTCCATTCGGAACCCAAATTCTTTCAACCCTTCAGAAGTGATGTCTTTAGCTCCAATGTTCAGTAGGGCATTATCCATAGCTCTACCCATTAAAAACTCTAAAGAAAAGTAGTAAACTCGTTTAGGATCAACCAAAGTGTGGGCCTGTTGGGTCCTGTTCCAGGCCACAATCAACCGGTCTCTTACCGATTGCGAAGCCGCTTGATAAGCAGCCAATTCGTCGCAATTGTAAAGAGATCGAGCAAGAGTGGTTTCCACGTGGTGGACAAAGTCTTCTTGGAACTCTTCTTTGTTATGGAATTGACGCACAGCAAACTTCTTCCATTGGTTTCTTGAGGCCAATGGGATAACCGAGTCAATGTACTTGAGCTCTCTTGGAGTAATACCACTGAGAGCTCGCCGGTGTCGCATTTTGGCCGAGAATGGATCATCTACTGATGCCATGGTAGGCGATGGCAAACGAGGAGAGGACATTTTTTTGTAGTATATGCAGCCTCTAGATGGAGTCTTTTATTCACGTGTGGGTACAGCGAGAGAGAGAGAGAGAGAGAGGGAGAGAGAAAGAGAGATAATTGACGAGAGGAATAGCACTTGAAAAGAGCAACGAAAGCAGAGTGTCGAAACTTTGAATTTCAAAACTATCTGTGGTCTGATATCAGCTGCAACAAAGGGATAAATCCAACGAGCAGGAGGTGTTCGACCGGAAGACAAGAGAGAACCAATTGAGCGATTTTACTACTGTTCTTCTGTTTTATTTCTGTTTTCTATATTTATGGTTGACTAGTTCAAGTAAACCACTGCCAATAAAGAAATAAACAGACCTAAAAAAAACGAGATAACGTACGAAGGAAAGCAAGAAGTTTATTTGTGTCGACTTGATGAACCTTTTTATATAAATACCCCGCCGCGTGGGACGGGCTGCGGTACTTTTTGATTGCATGACGAATCGATCGGCTGAGGCGAAATAGGAAGCATCCGATGGCCCCGAAAGATGACCGAAGAGCCAGTTAAAACGGCTGTGAAATCAAAGAAAATATGCATTTTGATGCTCGAATGACCTATTCCCACATCTAGATGGCTGTTTCTATGGCAATTTACATGTGGAATGAATTCGACTGGCGAGACCGTACACATATATGCATGATAATGCAGGGTTGCAGGTGATAAAGAGACAGATATGTGCCTTCCAAGCTAAAGGGCCCGAAGCAATTAAAAAGCTTATAGTGGTATGGGCATATATACAAAGTTAATATGAGAGCCAATGTCATACCTTGGTATTTTTTCCCCTCCTGTTATTGTAGAATGAATAGAATACTGTTGCTAAAGTTTAGTAGAATGATCGGGGACAGCTGTACGTTGACTTGCGTAGGTTTCTAGCGAGCCGCTTAAAGGTCTCGATAGGGCTATGTCACTGGTTTTTTGAATACTGTTCCCTAATAAGCCATTACTTGGCCTCCATAGTAATCAGCCTGTTCGTCGACTGGAGTTGCCAAGGGCTCGTCAACCTGTGCGGGTTGAACCTCCCTACCCAGAGCTCGTTCTTCATTCAGGTGCCTCAAAGTCATGTCCTTGACCAGTGATTGATAGAATTCAACTCCATTTTCTGTTCTGGGGTTCAAAGGTCCAGTAGAGTACACACCGATGTCCAAATTTCTCTGTGCCGCTTCGCAGATACGATAATCCTCGACATTCAATTGCTGCATGAAATTAACAAATTCTTCCACATGTTGACAGTTGCTGCCTTTCTTCTTGTAGATGTCATACTGCAACGTAGTACTACATGCCGATGTAGGTAGAATCCTGAGAGTATACCAGGCTGGAGAATAACAATTCACTCCAGCATTTGGAAACATGTACATCCACAGACCGTCAAACTCGCCGATATTGTTTTCATTTTTGCTCTTTGCATAGTGCCTGCACCAACGGCCGTTTGGAACAATTTTGTAAGAGGGTAATGCAAATGCCTTCGACAGCCCTGGGTGTGTCGTTGAGCAATGATAACACTCTTGGTACCCATCTACCAAAGTTTTCCAGTTGAAATCCCCTACAAGCTCATAGCTTTTGTAATAATGGTAATTGGAGAAGTCAAAAATTCTAGTGGTGTCTTCGAGACTGTAGAAGCTTTCTTCAAAAGAGCCAGCTCCTTCCTTAGCAAGTTTCAAATAAATTAGTCCCTGATCTGTAATATGGCAATTGACTCTATATTGTGGCTCTTGAAGCATCCTGTGGCAGGCCTCAGTGTCATACGTGCTCGAGTGCCAATTCTTAGGCGTATTGCTGCCCCAGTGGAATACTGCACCATTTCGAACCTCAGTTGTATGGTTAGCCGAGTCATAGCTGTTGAATCCACAGATATTGTGGTAAGCTTGGATTGCGCCGTTATTGCCTTTAAGAATAACCACATCGATTTCAGCAATATTGAATGTTATGAAGTCCCCAGATTGTACAAATCTGCAGGTATGGCATGTGTACATCCAAGACTGATGGAATATAGCCCTCAGTTCGAGGTCGAATATCTTCTTACTGGAGTACCAAGAAGCTGGCAGTGTTTCCGCGAGACTCATTGTGGGTGCGAAGAATGAATTTTTCAATATCCACGGTGTATTTAATGCGGATTCGGGGGTTTAAATAGTCAGTTCTTGCATTTCAACAGACTTTGTAGCTTTTTTGAGCTTCTTTTATGAAGGCTTCCATGTCGCAATAGCATTAATTTTCGCAACTGCTTTAAGGGCAATTTGCTAAAGTGTTAACAGCTAGTATGAAAACGAATCCAGAAGGTCATGTTTCAAGACCGCAAACTAAAATAATGCTCTCCTCTCTTTCTAGTTTTGTATTTTGGCTAACTAGTTATTCAGGCTTCCCTCAGACCAAAATCAGTGAATTATTATCAGCAGTGCAGTATAGTCGAGATTCTCCTCAAAAATTAGATTCTGTAAGAAAAGAAAACGTAACAATTATAGGATTCAGAGTTGCCCGAAACCACCACTTGTTCCTATCTAATTAGCCTGAACGGTCATGGTGATTTGTCAAAACTGTTGGACTGAGCCGCACTAAATGTGTCAAAGCGCAACCAAACTCTAATTACACACTATTTCAGGAGATTGAAGAAGTTATGCAATCAGTAGAGCAGATTCTGTTGGTATTATAGTCCACACTTTGGCAGTCCATACAAGTGAAACGGGTAACACGTTATACTAGGAACCAGGGTTGAAGTAAATGCGAGATCATATTATAGTAGGGATATGGGTCACACTGACAGTATGTGAAAAAGTCCTGAGAGTTCCTGGCATAGAATCTATACCAGACAAAGCTATTTGAAGAGACAATCCAGAGTAATGTTGGCGTTTGAACTATCCAAGATTGCCAAAGAATCGTATATACATCTAGGCCCTTCTTGCTTTACTACTTCTGTCTCTTTCGCTATTCCTCAATGACAGTACCAGAAAGGTGCTATAAAATAAACTTAGAGTTTGTAATTAGCATAGAAAGCAATCTGCTTAAACCTCTAAAACTTTAAAAAACTCGCTTTTACACAGATTGTGCTTTCTTTACGCTTTTTCGCTTGTATTAATTCTGTAACTCGCAGTAGCTCAAATCCAGTCACCGTATACGTTCACAGCCCAGCGAAATGCTATCGAAATTTTGCCAAACTTGGATGGGTTTATCCTTAATTCTGGCGGCATTATTAAGTTCCTAGTTAACTGAAGTTAGTTTTGAGTGCTTTTAGGAACCTCACAGAAAGTTCGACAACTACGTATTGCCTGAAAACCGTTTGAGCCGCACAGGGCTAGCGGCCGATCACTTCCGGATCTGGGATGAACAATGACTTCAGCGACTTCTAAGCAGATCTATGATGCAGATCATGCTCTTATGGTACTCGCTGGCCCACACTTGACACTAAGAGACTCCAAAAAAGTATTCCGACATGATACTACATTGATAGAATGGCTCAATACGGCACTTATGAGGATCAAATACCAAGTATAAATACTCCAGAGATGTGTCTTCAACTATCCCTCTTCTAATTCTGAGAAAGACCAACATCTGCTAAAAAAATGAGCTCGCTACCTACAAAAGAACAAGCTGGCCTGTTGACACAAAATATCTCTATTGAAACGATTAATGGGAACCAGAATTATTCAATCCAGTTTCCCAATCAAATGAGAACCGCAGATGTGCAGAGGGGCATAGTCTACGGAGTAAGAGTAGGGGCAGCCTTTATGGTGTTTGTAATAGGATTTCTTTTCACCAAAAGCTATCGCCGACCCGTTTTCATAATTAATCAAATCACACTGACTCTTTTAGTTTGTGAGTCGCTGCTATTTATTGGATATCTCATGGGACCGTTCAGAAACATTGCGTCGTCCATGACTGGCTCATATGCACCTGTGCATTTAAAAGACATGCAAGTATCGGCTGCTGCAACAATCTTCCAGGTTCTATTCATCATATCTGTCGAAGTATCTTTAATACTTCAAGCCTCTATCATGTTTAGGGGTCGCCCACTCGGGAAGTACTTGCCATACATTATGGGGACATTTGCCATGGTCCCCATTGGATTCTGGCTCAACTATGGCGTTTTTTCGGCCATGGGAGCATTGAGAATGAAACAATATATCACAGATGAGAACAACTGGATCAACACTGTACCGCGTCTTCTATTTGCTGTTTCGGTCACGGTTTTTTCCTGCTTTTCGTTTGTAAAACTGTTAACATCAGTGAGGCGTAGAAAAACAATTGGACTGAGACAATTTGCACCTGTGCATGTTATTTTTGTGTTTACTTGCCAAACTATGTTTATCCCCGCAGTCATGTCGTTTGTTGACTATGCGATGGGGCAGAATGCACCGGCATTGTCTGCGATAGCTTCACTTCTTGTTGCGATATTCTTGCCTCTATCAACGGTGTGGGCCCAATATCGTCACAATTCGAGAGAGTTGAACACAGTATTTGTAGAGACTCAGAGATCGTGTTCACCGAGGTCCTCCACTTCCTACGTATTGCCGTCACCAACAAATACTGATGTTACTTTCACTCGAAATATGGTGCAGAAGTTTCCAGAGGCACAGAAACCGTACAGAGCCGCAGGTGGTCACGATGAGGAGGAGGAGATGTTCAACTATAATAGTATGGCGCTATCAGTTGACCAGCAAGCAGCACGGATTGAATCCTTGGTTAAGAATAGCTCCACAGAAAAGTCTCCTTAAATATATTCCCAAGTCCTATGCAATAAATAAATAGATTAATAGTATGTCTTTATAGTACTGCCCGTCTGTGAGTTGTGTTGTTGTATTCACTTCTTATCTCACCAGTAGGGTGGCTACCCTGTTCTACGAACGTTCTCTATCTATTAGCAATAAAGAATTAAAAGCCATCCACAAAATAGGTTTATCAAGTGATGGATCCAGTAGGCCTGTTGAAGACCAAATATGAATGTGTAAAATGCAATATAAGCGAGTATACCTCTAGTGAATGCAACCCGAGTTGTTGATTTGAATGCCGGTAACATGACCCCTTCCCCTAGCTGATCTACTAAGACCAATATGAGTGCTGTGGATACAAAATTATAGAGCATATCGTTCAGTGGAACGTAACCAAGACCTGGCGTTTTTAACCAAATTAGCGCTACTGGCATACTAATAGGTGCGATCCACAGAATCAAAACAAGAACCGAAATATCCAGATTATACAGATCTTGCTTACGAGTAGTTCGTGTAGTCGTGATGAGTTGCAAAATGCATGCAAAGAGCACGAGAACCTGATACGGAACTATCAAAGAAGCGGATAATAGAATGAAGGTTACAGGGCGAGTTAAATAAGTAGAATGCCGCAAGACCCCACAGGGACTAAATACACACTGCAATATCCCTACGACACTGCTGGTAATATGATATTGCAAGTAGCATAGAGCGGTAGCTACTATGACAAATATTGGACCCAGCAAACATAGATGCATTCCTTCTAGCCCCAAGAAATACCGGTTGGCATTACTAACGTAGTCTGAAGCTAATGATGGCTCTAACAGGTATAAAAGCTTTTGAAATAACGGACTAGCTATGAGCGCTGGCAGCACAAATGATAACCCCAGAGTATATTTCAAGCATTGCTGGACAAATATCTCCAAACCTTCACCGAACGAGATTAATATGCCAGTGTGATTATACCTTTCAAACTGTATTAGTACAACAAGAACAGCTATTGCAATGGGGAATATCGCTAGCGCCGTCCGATAGTGGAGGATCAGTCTACCGGCACTGCTGAACCAATCTACCCTAACGTAAACTTGTATGTCTTCATCAGCCCATATTTGAAATGAAAGTTCGGGCCCCGGCTGATTAGACTTGGCATTTTGCAGAATAGGCACAAATGGGGCTATTCCATGCGTATTGACCTTGACTGTTTCGTCACCGATATTTAAAAAGAACTTGGTCTCATACGGCTCAGAAACATATTGGCGAACAAATGGCTGGAACCGGTTACTGTTCCCTAGCGCCTTAACCCTTAGTTCCAACGCTATTAAACTGCTCCTCACGGATGGAAGTGTGATTCTCGTGGCCAGTTGCCGCAGTGGTCTGATTTCCTTGCCGAAAGTAAGTCTGAATAGGCTCTCTTCAACTGTTATGTCGCTGCTTTTGAGCTGCTCAGCTATTACCATACCTCCACGGGTTTGAACCTGTTTAGACCCACCAGTCCAGGATATTCTCCTTGGGGACGATGCTTCTACTATAGCTAGGTAGTCATGCTTTGAGCCTGTATTCACATATTCAATATAATGGAAATATTCCTTGTCGCTGGAGTGTGCCAAAGCCACATTTGAAGCCGCACGGGGGATCAACTTGGCGGATTTTCTTATGTCTTTACACTCAAATTCCACCGAGCCTCCCCTACCACTGGTGTTTATAACTTGTATATGAGATGCAGGAGTTGTTATTGATGGATCAGAGAGTTTCTCAGGTATTAAAATATGACGACGATATGCACTGCACGCTAGAATATGCAAGTTATCATTCTCCTTCTCTTCCCCGATATTCCGATCGAGCAAAACAGATCCTGTGGCATTCTGTTGCAGAGGTATTAGGCTTATGACTGGCTTTTGTTCTAGGCCAGTAACAATGTCCACACGGTCAGTTTTATAGATATTAGCGGGATCTGCTATCAGTAGAACGTCATCGGCACTGTTGTGCTCATCGCTTTTACCACTATGTTCGGGGGAAAGGACTCCAGGTGCTTCATGTTCGAATCCTGTGAGAAACCTTTTCCGAAAGATGCTCATTCTGTGAGACAGCGGCGGGGTGGAACCACTAGAATCGCCATCGTGCACTACGGAATTCACGCTCTCCAAAAGTGCCTTTGCTACAACAATTCGAAATTGATCACACCAAACAATTGCCTGATGATCAATTGCAGACCATACATGAGGAATACTAGTTGTATAGACATTAAAGCCGTTTGACAGAGGTACCAAAGACGATACACTGGTTAGTTCGGAGGGGATCATTCGGTCGAGCCCGCCACCGGCTATCGAGATCAATGCAGTCTCGTGCAAAGAGTTATTTTTGATGCTACCACCAAAGAAGGCATCCTGCCAGAATTGGTTAACTTTATTGTAGACTTTAACCACCTGACGGTCCAGTGTGGCGGGTGGAGCTGAGTGAGGCGCTGCTAGAGTCAATATAGTGCTGATCCTTCCGGGCTTGTAATTCGACAGTGTGACCATAGTCCTTGCCACCATTCCACCCATGGAATGGCCCATCAGAATAACCGAGTCCGGTCTGGCATTGATGGGATACAAAGAGAGAATATACTCTACGGCTTCGTTGAGGTACTCAGCTTGATCTATTAGCGTTTTGCCATGAAACGCAGTCAAATCCTCAGTGAAATCAGCAGTGTAGAAGTCCAAACCTCTTACACCGATGCAGTATCCAGCCTTATTTCTCCT
Source organism: Blastobotrys attinorum (assembly GCA_030564265.1). NCBI lineage: Eukaryota > Fungi > Ascomycota > Dipodascomycetes > Dipodascales > Trichomonascaceae > Blastobotrys > Blastobotrys attinorum. The sequence continues at coordinate 17,938 of JAJLUM010000041.1, forward strand.
ACACTTATTTGTGTCGGATTTTAGCATGTTCTTTTGGTTAGCGGCTTCAGCCGCTATTGCCCGGACCTGACGGTACGATCCAGCGTTTCCTGGAATAAAAAGAACCGGAACCCCGGATGGGTTTTGATGGACATCAAGACGTTTCTCTTTGTACCAGTACAAGCTATACTTGTGGAACCTTGTGTAGTTGCCGTCGAACTCGGAGAGTTGCACATACGACGGGCTCATGTATGACATGCGACAGTTTCTGATATCCGAAACATAGGTACTGAATGCAATTGTACATGTTGTAAGAAATAAGCCAGAGATCAAGAAAATTGCGCAAAGCAGTAATTGGTTTCTGCCAGGGTAGAATTGCGAGTGCGAATTTGCACCAGCTACGTTGCTCTTGGAAACGGTTTGTCCATATGATGGTGGCGACGACGACGGCTGAGGGTCCTTTTTCGAAGGCAGCTTTTGTGGCGGCCTTGAGATATCGTGAGCTTCTAAATTGTCACTTGTCTATGATATATGATTAGTTAATATCGAAGGATAATGGCTTTGTGAATCCCGATACGGAGAGTAGCAAGAGAAACCAGGAGACCAAAATATGTTCGATTTACCCCCCCACCCACTAGCGTAGGGACCTTTTGCACGTTTGTATCAATTTTTCTTGGAATGGTGTATTCGACATACCATCTGGGCTAGACGCAGTCAATAGCTCAGCCTTTAGTCTCACTATGGAGTAGTTTGACTGGAGTCAGTACCGACTCTTCTATCAAGATTTGTCCTTTCTAAACCGACTAAGAGAACTAGATAGTTCAAGGAGGATGGGGATAGAAAGTTTGAATGAACTTGGCTGGGAGACCATTTATCCGTATCAGCGCGTTTTCTCCGGGGACTACTAGCGATACGATGCCCTCTTCTCCGGGGTGCTCGGGATTGCGATTCAGCCGAAGGACTAATTTAGTGGCTGCAGCCAAGAGGCTGCTGGTACAGCTTGTAAGACCAAGCCCAAGAGAAGACAAGGAAAGCTTTACGATACTATCATATGATTGTCACTTACTTGTGAAACCGTCTGGTCATAGCTTGAGAGCTCTATCTAAATAAATCGGGTAGAAATATGTTGAAATCTCATCCCCTGCGGCAGACTTTTTTTCTCTGGAATGTACGGCTGAACATAGGGGGTCGGGGTCTAACAAACCGTTTAGTGGCTTCTTTAATGATGATCACATTTCAACAATCGACAATCGACAGGAGTATAATCGACCCATCGGGCATAATTTGAGTGTTTGTTTACGACCGTAACTGCAGTGTTTGTTTATGGCTCATGTGCATTGAATTTTACTGGGGGTAAGGGCTCTAGCTCGTTCTACCATTTTCTATGATTGGCTGAGTATCGAAACTTATGGCCTATAAAGCTATAAACTGTGGAGAGTGGGCTGAAGGTTTTTCTCAGCATGAATGCTAGTCTGAGTGGTCAGACGTGGAGAAAAGATTTTTTTTTTCGTTATGATAAAATTTCGAACAATCAGTCCCCCCAGTAAGGCCTTGGTTAAAGGAGTTACAACAGACGCCGTGGACACCTTTACAACTTGGATAAGCCTTTTCACAGAAACGAAATCATTGAGTGAAATTTTCATAAGAACCCGAGCTTGATCCAGACAGATTAAGCATTGTCTTCCACCTCATCTCGTTTGTTCGATTTCCTGATTAGCTCTGACATAACCTTTCACTTTTTTTTTTTTTTTTTTGAAAACCATAAATCACGTGACACAAGTGATATCTGCACTAGTTACCCAGAGTCAGAGACAGTGAGAGACAGACACACGCACTCGGCCAATTAACGCGTTGCCGACGCGCCACTCAATTTTTTTTTTCTACCACTACCTGATAGCCTAATCAAATAATACTACTAATAATATAATAAATATTATGTCACTACATGACCACACACACAGTCTGAATACATTTACCTGCCTTACAGCTCACAGCTATATCTAGCGAACCCATTGCGTGAAACGTGGATTTTGCTTGAGGTAATTAGTGGACGCACAGGTTATGCACTGTACCAGACCAATCTCGCTCCTGCACTTTGCAATATTTTCTCATGGCTGGGTGGAGAATTGCCTTGACCGTATTGAAAATTGGCCAAATGGTAGGTGGCAGTACTGTGGAATAGCAGATGGTAGTGTTGCTCTAGTATACAATTGGAAATCCTAGTTCTGCATTGAAAAAAAGTCTCTCCCCAACCTGACCTGACTTGACTCTCGTATCTTTCTCTAAGCTCAGCTAGCACATATTGCCAAAAATAAGTTTCAGTTTTGAACTTTGACATTGATGGCACTTTCCACATGCGCATTGAACTGACACAAAGAAAAAAAAAAAAAAAAAAAAAAAAAGAGTGGGAGAGCAAAGACTGCATCACTCCTTCATTCTCTCGAGCAAAGGGAGTCTCACTTATGTCATAGTATCTAAAATAGTTAAGCACCCCCTGGATAGACTGGCTGGTTGGCTAGTGGATCTCCGCCCACTAGAGCAGGTGCAGGTGCAGGTGCAGGTGAGAAAAAATTACGATCTGCATTGATTCAGCGGCCAATTTATCCCAATTAGGAACTTTTGAGCCTCACAAACTTTTTACCGTTATTCGGGAGAGCCCCGTTCTCACGCATTGGTATAATTCTTATTCGAAGGCAATCATAATAAATTATAAAGCAATTGGATTAAACCAACCAAATATTTATTTATTCATGTAGCTATCAACAAATGCTATATAATCGCTCAGTCTTATATGAATAGTTTTAGATGAAGAATTGATCAAATATGTCTCAACAACAGATCTATTCTAAATGTCCTGGCCGACAACGCTAAGTCAATGCACAAGCACACCTATTCTCGCATATACATGCGTCAGGTGTTTATTTTAAGTCAAAAAGGGGAAGACCAGTAAAATTTTATTTTTTATTACTGATTTGCGCCGTCTGGTTAGGCGGCCGTGGAGTAGGTTTAAAAATGAGCTATTATCACCTCCTTGATAGATCACAAAGTTTTTCTCTCTTGAACGCTTGTCTTTCTATTCAATTTACCATATTCGGGCTGGTTACCGAAGGTTTTTTTTCTTTGCTTTCTTTCATTTTCGTTCAGCCTCTCCTCTCAGTGGTTCCATCCATTTTGGAAAGAGATCGTCTCTCCCTTCATTCATTCAATCTCTCCCCAAAGCCGCCCTTTATCGTTGAGGCTCCTTAGCTTTTTGGTCGAGCACATTGCAATTGGAATTCACTCCTTTCTATGGTTCACTTACCATTTCAATAGACGAATTTCTCTTTTTTCCTTCTTCTTCATTCATTCATTTCTTTCTTCACTAATTCACCTCACTTTTTTACTACAACATTTTTAATTCTCTTTTGTTCAGTATCTGGACGTCCATTCGTTTCGACAAGTGTAGTAATATCAACTCATCAACATATTACATATATAGATATACTCACAATTTCACCCTTAATAACTGCATAATTACCGAAAAAAAAAAAGTTCTTTTCACGGATGAAATTCAAAGCATTGGTACTGCTTGCTTCAATAGCAGCAAAAGTGCAGTCGGTATCATTGAACTACCCATTCAACGACCAGTATCCGCCAGTAGCACGATATGGCGAAGAATATAACTACCAGTTGCCTGGAGACACATTCACGTCTGGCGAGAATATAAACTATTGGGCAGACGGGCTTCCTAGCTGGCTCAAATTCGACACCCAATCGCTAACACTGTCGGGAACTCCACCATCACAGGAAGCATCCCTAGGTGAAATTACAGTGAATTTCAACATCCATGCATCTGATAGTACCGGGGAGGTAGCGTCTCCTTGTAGCCTGATTTTAACAACTAACCCAGAACCTATTCCTAATAACGACGCATTAATTGACCAACTCAAGCAAGCCGGTCCACTTTCCGGAGCCGACTCTTTGGTATTAAACCCAGGGCAGCAGTTTGTGATCTCAATTCCCCAGGATTTCTATCGTGAAGCCGACGGTTCGAATAAGGATATTGTGGGATATACTGCGCTTATGGATAATCACACACCTTTACCAAATTGGCTGAGTTTTAACCCGGCTGAAATGAAGTTCATAGGATTTGCTCCTGCAATTAATTCTCAGATCGCCCCGGCTCAAACCTTTCATGTTTCATTGATTGTAATCAACTATGAAGGCTTCACTAGTGCCACGACTGATATCGATTTGGTAATTGGTGCTCACCAGTTTACCACAAACGTCACATCAGATATAGTGAATGCCACCGCCGGGAAAAAGTTCACCTATCAGATCCCGTTTGATAAAATGTCACTAGATCATCAACCGGTACAAATGAGTAATATTTCAGCAATTAGTTTGAATAACTCGGATTGGTTAGAGGTCGACAATTCAACTGGTAAGATCTCGGGGACTCCACCAAAAAAGGCCGAAAACAGCACCAGTGGGTTTCAGGTTGATGTCACGGACAAATATGGCGACACTTTGAACTATGTCCTGAGTGTTAATGTTGGGGCAAACTCAACCAAGCATAGCATTTTCACCTCTGGTTCATTGGGTGTTGTCAACGCCACCCAAGGCGAGTTCTTTCAGTATTCATTGAAAGACGTGCTATTGGACGACAAGGCCAATGTTTCAGCATCTTTCGACCCACCAGCAAGCTGGGTCAAGTTTAATTCTGACAACAACACATTTGTTGGTCAGGTACCCAAGTCGTTCAAAAAGACCAAAGTCACTCTAACTGGCAAAGAAAATAGTGATAATGGCGATGATGACAACGCCGATTCTGAAGATCAGAGCAGTACTTTCACACTCACTGGCGTTAAAAGCACCAAGACGGCCAAAAACAAACCCTCGGAATCTGCATCTGCATCTCCTACTAGTTCTAGTACCGCTAGCGCTGGAAATAGCTATGATTCCAAAACAGTGGCAATTGTTTGTGGTACTGTTATTCCAATCTGTGTACTGGCAGCAGCAATTGTTCTGTTTCTTTGCATTAGACGGAATCGAAAGGCCAACAGTAAGAGCAACAGATCAATCTCTCCACCAATTCTTCCAGATGACGCTGAAAAGAATCTGAGCTCAACGCATTCCCCGGGAGCTGAGACAGTCGCAGCTGCGGGAGCACCATCGTCCAAGGTGAAGGGAGGTACAATCGTAGCCGGTGGTGCAGCAGCCATGGCAGGATTGACAGGTATGGCACCAAGATCTAAAAAGACGCGAAACCCAAGTGACGAGTCGAACGATTCGGCCCACTGGGATACCCCTCAAAAGGTATTGGCCATGAATTTCATGAAAATGGATAGCAGCGGTGAAGATCTCAACTACCATTCTAGTGATAGTACACATGTAGGTAGTGAGGGATCGCCTTCTACCAGAGCACATACGCCTAATCCTGCTGGAGCAACTCCACCTATTCCACACAATGACGAAGATGATATCCTACCCAATGTTCCTGGTACTCCTGTGGGGTTCAAGAGCCCCGTGATGGGCTATGAAAGACCGGCTAGTGGTGGTGCTGGCGAGAATGTCGTGGGTGAGCCTCGAAATTCATGGAGACAACCAGAACAAGAGGGTCGATGGCAGGAACACAAGTCTGTTGGATCGTTAGCAACAATTTCTACTGATGAGCTTCTGACCATGCGATTAGTGGATCGACAGTCAGCCGAAGATGGTAGCAATACTGCTTCTGTGCGGCATTCTAGAAACACGTACATGAGCCCCACCAAAAGCCGCATCCTAACGCCGCATCAATCGGCTGTAATGGTACGTGATGACTCGTCTGGCAATATCAAACAAATTGGATCCCATTCATCCTCGGTGAACGATATACCTAGTGTCCCACCAGTTCCTCAGGACCACACAATTGGATCTTATTCGGAATCACAGGGCTCCTTGAACCAGCATCATGCGCCTCAGCGACATGACTCGATTTTGAGATCGGTCCAGGAGGAAGTAGATGGTGACATTGCATATTATAGAACCGCATTGAACAATTCACATGCGTCTTTCCAGTCGGAGGATGAAGATGATTCAAACCAGATTTACAAGACTGCATCTTCTGGATCAGAATTTGACGAATCTCATTCCGAATCTGACAACGAGCACATTCGGCCATATAGAAATTCTAGAGGCGAAATGACTTGGTCTCAATATGAAAATAACGAGGATTTCGTACAAGGAGGGCATGCTGTGACCAGCACTCCTGAAAACAAGACCCGGTTTTCGTTTGTACCACACACTGGGCAGACGGATATCGATACAAGATCTAGTCGACAGACTGTTCGAGTAGTAGATGCTCCAGAGCGACGAAGTACTCCGCTCTCACCAGAGAATTCTTCTCTAAACGATTCATCGAGAATCCAAAATTCATCTAGTGCTGAAGTAGCATTTTTGTAGAATTAGAAATAAGTAGCTTTAATCTTAATTTATGATGTTATGATCAACTCGAAGGTAGTGGCATTAGGCTAGCAGCTCTAAAAGTTACTCGTGCAGAAAGTGCTGGGCTCATTATTTGAACAAGGCAATGCGATATGCCCACACCAGAAGAAAGCATATATACCACTTTTGCAAATAATAGTGCTTGATATGCCAGTTTCTGTCACTAATTCCATAGGTTAAAAGCGTCATTCCCAGCCGGCCCACAGCCGCTTTTTCCTTTCGCAAGTTCCTCCGCCTCTTCCACACCCGATGCCACACACGTACACGTAGTATAACCCACTTCTGAAAAACCTAAACATCACCGACCACCAACCCAAATATAATCAGCCAAATATATCAGATGATACTTTGGGCGCTTTTACTATTTGCAACAAGCCTGTGCTTTGCAAAGGAAGGGTCTTCAGAGTCTTCAACCAGTGCGAAAGATTACTATGTGTGGAATCTGCCTGGGCTAGACAAATCAACTACGAAATTTCATACTATGCATTCGGGGTATGTGAATTTGCTACAGGAGCTTGAGATAAAAGACAAACATATCTAACAAGGAATCAGGAATATTGTAGTTAAACCAGAGCATCATGGGAGTCTGTTCTTTTGGAACTTTGACTCCCAGTATGTGGTGGATAAGCCCCGAACCGTAAGTTGCTTACGAAACGAAAACCACTAAGAGACAAAAACGCTAACTATAGAGTTCAGGTGTTGTGGCTCAACGGAGGACCTGGGTGCAGTTCAGAGGATGGAGCTCTGATGGAGATTGGGCCCTATCGAGTCAATAAAGACAAAAAATTGGTGGACAACGAAGAAAGCTGGAATAAATATGCCAATCTGTTGTTTGTGGACCAGCCTATGGGCGTCGGGTTCAGCTCTGTTGACACTGACTCGTATATTCATGAACTTCCTGAAATGGCCGATGATATGATGACATTCCTGGATAAGTATTTCGAAATATTTCCAGACAAATTGAATGATGAGTTTTTCATTGCTGGAGAGTCATATGCGGGCCAATATATCCCATATCTTGCAAAGGCAATAATTGACAGGAATAATGACAAAAGCAACAATAAGAAGAAACATCCAAATATCGACCTGCAGGGAATTCTGATTGGCAATGGATGGGTCGACCCAGTACAGCACTATTTGTCCTACTTACCCTATGCATATGCTGAAAAATTGATAGACCAGGGCAGTCCAGAAGCCAATCGGATCGAAGCCCTGCATCGCGACTGTGCAGAGACTCTGAGTGACATGGGAAATAATGTAACTATACATGTTAAAGTTTGCGAGAAGGTTATCAATGGAATTCTAGATGTCATGAAAGTCAAGACCGGCGGTGAAAAGTGCTTGAACATCTACGACATTCGACTTACTGATGAGTTCCCACAATGCGGAATGAATTGGCCACCTGATTTGGAATATATAGTCCCTTATTTACGAGATTCCAAGGTACTGAAGGCTCTGCATACATACAGCGAGGGTAACAGCGGGTGGAAGGAGTGCTCTGGTGCAGTAGGGGACGCCTTTGAGGCTAAGACCTCCAAGCCCTCAATTGATTTGATTCCCGAGATCACCAAACACATTGAAGTATTGTTCTATAACGGAGATAAGGACTTGATATGCAATCATATCGGAAATGAAAAGTTTCTGGAGAATTTGGAATGGAATGGAGAGCAGGGGTTCGGTGCGGCTCAAGTGGAAAAATGGATGGGTGGTGAGGTTACTAGTGCTAGAAACATTTCCTATGTGAAAGTAAAAGATTCGTCGCACATGCTCCCGTTTGACCATCCAAAGGAAGCTCAGTTCATTTTGCATTCGTTCTTGGGGGTTCAATCTTGGAGTGGGGAGAGCAAGATTGCAAGCAGCGTTGCTGCCGGAGGTACTAAAGATGACGGGGATGATAGTAAGGATGGGGATAAAGAAAAAGATAAAGCAGTTGAGGACGCTAAATGGAAGGCTTATTACCAAGCTGGATCAGCTGCACTGGTAGTGCTGTTGTTAATTTTAGCTATTGGTGGATATTTCCTATGGAGAGCCAATAAACGTCAGAACGAACGGGAAGAATATCTACCCTCTGGTAATATGAGGGATAACAATGGTTCTGGGTTATTCAACTCCTTTATCAATGGACTGTTACGTTGGAAGCCAAATAAGAAGAATAGATCTGCATCGGGTGGTGGTGCCAGTGGGCGTTATTTTGGCCTGAACCCTAGACGTCAACGACCGTCTCACCGGAATATGAATGACGAGAGAGATGGAATAATTCTGGAAGAAGAAGAGGAATATGAATTGCAGAGTCCTGAAAGTGCAGGTAGCACGGAGTTGGAGGAAGTAGTTGTCCAGCGTCCGGAAGGGCGGTAGAGAAGGGAGAACTGAAATCATAGTCATTGATTGTCTAAAAGCTTGTTTGGTTATTAAACACGAGCAATTGGAAATCATGATTAATTGTTAAAATACTTTCGACTATCTCGACTCGATCATTTTTATTTATTTTTAAATATATTTTTTTCATATCAATATTAGTTAATAAACAGCATACAGAGTTGGTGTACGACCAAACCACATATGTTTTCCATATACTTTCTTATGTCGCTTTGTTATACAAATCAAGAGTGTAAAATCCTGATTATAGAGTTATTCCATCTAGGTTTCCTATGAGTGCCGCAAGAATCAAATCTTGAAATAACTATTCCGATATACCGCCCAATTCTCTCTCAACATAAAACTGAGTAGTCTCTTGGGCCTTTCTTCGCCCTTCGAGAAACTCCATCATTTCAGTATACGTCTGAGGCAGAATCTTGGTCATCTGCACCTTGTTTGGCTTAGACTTGACAAAGTATGAGTATGTGAATTGGCCAGTGTCGGTGTGCTTATCGTGGTTTAAGTCCCGCACAGCTGAGTCCACACGAACCTGAACCAGAGTTCCCGGTACAACTCGCAATTCACCGGTAGTTTCATCAGGAATATTCTTGGTGGTCTGCTCGGTATAGGCAACTGTAGCAGTCAGATATAAGACTGACCCGACAGGGACGGGGGCCCTGAAAGTGGTCGAGTCCAATGAGACAAACTTAGGTACATCACGAGCAAATGCTCCAGCGCATGCGTAAGCAAGTTCAAAAGTCTGTCGCAGCAAGTAACCACCGAAAATCATATAAGAATGCATATTTCTGTACTGAGGCTGCATGATGGATGTACTTTCAATCCGGGTATCCGACATATTGACCATTGTATCGGGTTTCAGCTCTGGATCCTTCTCATAATCTTTCTGCTTGATCCATAGGTCATGGATCAACTTAGCCTCTGATTCACTTGGAGGCTGGAACTGCAGTCCTGTTTGCATAGCAGCAATTTTTTTGCTATTGTTGAACTTTTCTGCACGAACGAAGTCTACTTTTTCATCAGAGTTTCGTGGGACCAACTTGTTAATAGGGAAGGATTTGTTAGTCTTGGGGTCCCTGGCAACGAATGTGAAATTGGCAGTTAAAAAGACGTTATCATCTTTGATATCCGCTTCGGTCACTTTAGTCACATCTGGGATATCTTCGGTGTGCGTAGCAGCCTTGATTGTGATTTCCATTGAGGATCGACCGGACCATGTCACCGAACCAGATAGAGACACATTATTTTTAGAGATATCACCGATTCGCTTGAGCATGTAGATTCTGTCCACAGAGGCTGTGACAATGACGGGTTCTGCTGGTGAACAATGTTTGTATGCGATCACTCCGGCAAGAGCATCCAGATCCTGAAAGATTTGACCGATTCTTAACCTTCCGTTGGAATTGACATATGCATCGAGAAACCACTCATCCTCTTTGAAGGGTAACAGAGAGAAAGTGAATGAATCGGCACGGCTTTTATCGATTATTTCTCTAGTTTTAACAGGGGTTAGAGAGAATGATCCATCATCTGGAGGAGGAGCGTTGGGGTTTTTAGCTAGGGCTTCTTTATATTCCTTTTGCTTTTTCTCTCTGGCTTTGAAAGCATCTAGCCAAGTGGTTTTTCTTGTCATTGGGGAGTATTCTGATTGAGAAGCTACTGGTTGGAACACATGTTGACGGTGTGAAACTAGACGATCCTTTGATCTAGTTGATGTAGTCGTGAAGAGTCGTTTACCCTGACGAGTTGCTGATCTAAGCATATCGAGTTTTTTTAATTCGAAGTTAAGATAATGGTTTTAGCAGTAACCTTTTTGGTATTGTATACTGTGTATTTTTTATATAGAGATTCAGTGTATATTCTTTGTATGTTCGGCTTGGTTCCGGTCAAAGGGAAAGTTTTTTTTTTAACTTTTTTTTTTTTTTTTTTTTTTTGGGCATCGAGAAATTAAAAAAAATTGTTATCGGATGTGACCCACTGGTGCACCACGATATGTATAAGGAAAGACTGGATATAAAAAACGAAAAATAGTAGGGTCTAAAAAGCACCAGCTCTAATTCTTGATATTTCACATCTGTCTAATGCCCTTCAAAAGTGCTTTGGCAGCTTCTTTACCATAGGCGACTTATGTGTAGTTACAGAATTACGTGAGCCGCACGCATCTGAATTAGAGAGACATGTCTATCAGGTAGGTGAGTGATAGAGAGCTGCTGAAACCAAAGGTGGTCAGCATCGTACAACCATTCCCAATCGGTATTTCTTGCCGTTGAGTACCTGATAACTGTAGTCCTTCGTGAATCCACACCGGATAATCTTTAGCATTAATAGCCTGCAGTAGTGGTAGGCAGGGACAGTCACTCTTAGATGCTCCGTGCTTTATATATGGCCAACGCCCAGGAGGCACCGCTGCTCACCAACACACAAATCAATCAACGAGCTCACTCAACAATACTGCTGGCTCATTTCCTGGAAGTTACCAGTTAGGCAATCCGATTGGTAGAAAGAAATGCTTGAAACAAAATAGGTTGTGCTTTAGTCTCTTCCCTTGTATGCAGCACGAGAATTGGCGGCCCTGAAGATCAATTGCACCATTTTCATCAATATTCTCGTAATAGCCACTTCAGCTTATGTCTCTTGATCTAGTTAACTCTAAACCAGGGGCTTTAAGTCACGTGTGTGAGATAGGGTTTGGTTTTTTGCTACTAGCGCAACGGCATCGTTGTTAGTCCAACGGTTTTGCTACTAGTCTAATAGTGCCTACCAGTCCAGGGTGCAATCAGGGCAGGGGTTTGGCCCTGATATCGCAGTGAAATTTTTATAGACGCAATTAAGGTGTCAATATCTGAAAAAAACTACTTAGTTCCGTTTTTACGTGCTCACAGTGGCACTTCCACTAATGCTGCCTTGAGTTCACACTAAAGTCAGTAGTCCCTCCACCGATTATTTACCCTACTCACATTGGATATTAAATCAATTACTCACCCTACACATGCTACATATTAAACTACCAAGGACAATCTATGGATTAACCGAATTTTCACATTCCGGTCCAAAAAGCACGTAATGATCACCGTCCGTATAATCTCTTGCATGACATGTAAACGCAAAACGCACCGAATCAACAGGACCATCTGGACCGATTGGTGATTCCTACCCAATCAGACATCAGGAACAACTTATATCTGCGGCTCGAGTCTCCACCGGGGCCAAGCTTCATGCAGCCGGCACAAAGGCAGAGAGTTCTCTCCTTCCATTCTTCTATTCTTTCGCAAAGTCAATCCTGGGAGGATAAATCTAAGGCATAAACTAGCACCGGTTTTTTCATCTGAGAAGCAATTGAAGAGCAGGAGGATCACTGAATATAGTAGTCCAATCATCATTGCACACATGCTGTTCTGCTTCAAGTCCCTTTTTCGTTATTCTCCAGTACCGAATCGGGGGTCCGAGGCGGTGGGGACGCCGCGGTGGTTTCGGATTATAAATCTTACTTCAAATTGTGCAAGTTCACGTGACCCACCGTTGGGAGCGGGATCCCTTCCCGGGCTAAAAAATTTGCTAAGCAAGCCAAAATTCGGACTGTGTCATATATATCAACTGCGATATCGCCATTTTTTTTTAGTCCTTTTTAGTTTTCTACTTTCTCATTTTTTTTTTTGTTTTTTGGACAAACACGTAGAACGAATAGTTTAAAAGTACAAAATGTCGTCCTCCTCTAGTAGAGACATGAACGTGTCAGATATTCTGGCCAACCTCAACCACATTGACTCTGGGTATCCAAACTCAACCCGAGAAGAAGACAATAACAATGCAGACCTTAGTCTCTTCGCAAATACACATTTCTTCGACTTTGACATGGGAAGGTCTCTGGATCTGAGTGCAGACGACTTGATGATGCAACAAGAAAAGATTGTTCAGAAGCAAGACGTATCACTCAGCCAGGACCCAACTGCTCAAGACAGCAGTTTCGTTGGTCAATACTCTATTGCTCAAGGGCTACCACCTGCTCAACAAGCTCAGGCCCAGGCTCAAGCTCAACAACAGCAACAACAACCATTCAACACATTCCAGGTCCAACGACCGAGTGCTAAGGGCTCGACGTCGAGGTCGTCCACTGCTGGTGTTACTGGTGATGTCGTCGGAGAACCAGCATCAAAAAAGAGAAAAGCCAGTAGTGCTGTTTCATTCTCTCCAGAAGAAAGTGGTGCCGTTGATGACTCGCCTGACAGCAGGTTGTCTGCAGAAGAAGACAAGCGACGTCGAAACACTGCTGCTTCTGCTCGATTCCGAATGAAGAAGAAGATGCGAGAACAGGAGATGGAACGAAAATCTAAGGACCTCCAGGACAAGGTGGGACATTTGGAAACCAAGGTAAAACAGCTCGAGATGGAGAATCGGTGGTTGCGGAATCTGGTGGTGGAAAAGAATGAGGCTCGGGATGTTACTTCTTTGATGAATATGAAGAACAAGGTCATTGCGGACATTAAGACTGAATCGACTCCTTCGAGTTGACCATTTTAGTGAATATTTTGCTGATATATTTATTATTTTGGGTACTCGATTCTGAGCTAACATCAAAACACTTAACGAACTAACCACCAGATACCGGAATCATTAATGACTAGATATTTTTTATTTTTTTTATTTTTTTTTTCCTATTAAGAAAATACAATCCTTTGGTTTGACTTTTTGTAGATCTGCATCTAGTTCTATTGTACTTGACACTACTGTTAATAGTACTGTATAGCCCAGTATAAGTGGTGCTACACATCTTAGTGCGTCCAGTACGGTAATGAGTACCATATAGTCCAGCGCTTCAAACTATGCACATCGTAATTCTCTATCAGTGCCATACATATCGTAATTATCTATTAGTATCGTACATCACCCTAGCGCTTTTGACACTATAAATCTTCCAATACTCTATTAATATACGTCCTACAACCAAAGATCTATCCGACATTAAAGTATTTATCCAACATTGAGCACTACAACTAATCCACAGTCAACCAGATCACTTCTCCTGCCCTTGCTGATACACATATGCTTGATACCCACTAACACCCACAATCGCCACAGCAATGGCCTTGAAAAAGTTGCCATAGATTCGACCTGGGTCATCCGGCTGAGGAGATCGAGGACCCCAAGCACCGAAATTCACAAACCACACTACAAAGAGTTAGCATCTAGTCCCTATTATTACACACAAAAATCACATACTGGCCTTCTTTTCTTCATCAGACAGATCTTTCCAATCCCCACGGGCCCTGTCATCCAAGTAGATGATAACCTCCTCCTGCTCAATGGAGTCCAGATTATTCCATCTCTTGTCGAGCGACATCAGATTGGGGATCTCTGGATTCGGTGTGTATGTGCCTGGACGTCTCCCAGGCATGTCGTCTTCGTCTTCTGGATCACCAATTTTGAATGCTGTGGCAAGAGGTGAATCCGCTGCCTTGCTGCCTCGTTTCATGTGGGCTCTGGCATATCTGCTTATCGAAAAGTTTCGTACTTGTGTGGATCTTCGAAGCATGGTAAGTTAGTTGGTGAACCGAAAGCTTGTGGCGGAGAATTTTTGCACTCGCCTGGGCTAATGGGAGGTTTTGTGAGCCTCAGTCGTCCATCCAGAGCATGAAACATGAAGTCCGACGATCTGGGTCTGAGTGATTTCTACACAGGACCAAAAGGTCCTGGAGTTCTCAGTAAAATAAATGATCTCAATTGATTCAGTCTTTGAGTTGTATATACAATGACATATATAGTATACAGCAGTTCTGATTAGTTTCTCCACTCCACTCGACCTGGTCGAACATGCTAAATGATCACTCTTGCGTGCTATCTACATGCTCTTTATTAGCACCTCTATTGTGCTTTCTTCTCCTTTTCCTGGATCCACCATCACCACCAACACCACTCTCAGCATCATTATTTACAGACTCAGCTTGCGATTGGACCCGCTTCTTCTTCATACTCAACGGATTGGGCTCCTTTGGTCCCTTGCGCTTCTTCTTTGGCCGCTCCTCACCCTCACCCTCACCTTCCCCATCCTCATCTCTCAATGCAGCATTAGGATCATTCAAGCCACCTGTGAGCTTCTGCTGTTCATTCAATGCAATAGTCCGTTGCGTAATGTCCGACAGTGGTTCCATGATAATAACATTTCTATGCAAAAAGATCAACGGAACCGCAGGGATCGTTTTAAACACCTTCCGCAGACCTATCTTCTGGGTCGCCACAACATATCTGTGCTTATTCTTATTCTTAATGCTTACTACAGATAGAATACAGTCGAATGCCGACTGGGTCCCACCACTAGCAGCTTTGGATTTCCTATCGTGAGCCTCTTCGTTGTCTTTCTGCGAGTTGTCATCTCCAGGCAGATGCCCACACCTTCTTCTCTCGAATCGCTTAGCAAGATCAATAGCTTCTTGGTTTTTGGTCTTATATAGAGCCTCCATGGCACATTGGGTGATCATTGGCTTGATCTCGCCCTGAAGAACACTATTGAGCCCTTTGACCAGATCGTACTTGCACCGCACAGCTTCCAGTACGATCTCCTCGTCTACCAGGACCTGATACGGCTCTCTAAACTTGAAGTTCAGATGGAGCAGCTTCATGCTTTTCCTGTACTGTTTAGCCCGTTTTTGTTTCATCTTGGTATTGTTCAATAGAAAAAAAAAAAAAAAAAAAATCTTGTGTGAGGCTCAAATAAATTTTCCACAAGCTATCTTCCGCGCGGCCAACCCAATCGCTACTTCCTCTCTCGGATCCCCGACAAGCCCCAAAGAGATAATTATCTGAACACGTTTCGAACATTCAAGAAACCAAACTATATCTCACCACAGAAAATGGCCGGAGAAGCAGTACTATCAACAGTAGATGTAAGTTCAACAGATGGAAAGGCAATATTTTTGCTAACTCATACAAGACGTTATGGAATGAAGCATCTCCATATGTCGGAGGTCTTCCACTCCAATTGCAAGGTACAGTAGCAATTGCTCTTATTTTGCTAGGTAAGTCATCAATTGGCATAGTGTTTTAGCAGGGTTACTAACACAGTTCTGATTTGAAAGCTCTGTCTCTAAGTGGATATTTCCTCGTATCGGATAAACAGTCAATGTCTGGTGCGGCATCCTCAATGGTTGCAGGACTAATTGCTTCAATCGCATTCGGGTAAGTTGATGCAATTCCTTTAATTTTGGCCCTAAATAACCAGCTACTAACTATAGGCTTATTCTCTATTCAAGATTCGGCGGAGTTTATCTAATTGATGCAGTTGGTGTTTATACATAATTCTGAGCCATTCATATATATATATATATATATTTCCTTCTTATATTACTGCTAAGCTCTTAGTTCCTCCCAATTTTTCATCACCGAATCATCAGTGATTCACCAACTCTGCCCAAATATCAAACTGTTAAAGGCAAATTACCGATAATCCCTAAACCCGTCATTCCTTGGTATCCTTAAATCCATTAGAATGTTTACCCGTCAACTAGCGCCTAGGCTCACAAGTCAGAAACTTGCATTCTCGCTATCGATGCGACAACTATCGACATTGCGAGACCCTCCTCTTGGGCTTTATGCCCACTCTAAACCTGGCAGTGAATCACTTCTCATATCTCTGTCTCAAAACCCTTCTGCCTTACCAGCAGCAGAGATGTCCAACATTGCCACGTCGCAGATCAGCTCTGCTCAAGATCTGAGCCACAAGCCTGATTCCGTTACTGCCAACAAGGACTTTCTAAAAGTACTCCACAAGCAAATGGCTCAGCATGTGCACAAATGCCCTACATATCGAGTCATTGCCCAGACAGAGGGAGCCAATGCAGACTTTTTTAATATTTATGACTTGAGGAATCCTCCTGCTCAAGCAAGAATTGCTGAAGTTGAGGATGTAATTGGACATGTCCAGATTGGCAAGAATGGAATTCAAGAAGGATCTTACCAGCCAAACTCAATGTACAGAATATGCACTACTAAGGGATTTCTACAGCTGACGGACCATCTGAACAAGGTGGTGAAAGCGGCCTGTGAGGCCTGATTACCAATGGCTATGAACTTAAATTACTGACTACATAGTAATAAAAATAATGTATATAGATGTGAGACACCAATGAGAAAAAAGTGGTGTAATAAAATAAAAAATATATATAAATTGACCCTATTCCATGTAGTCCTCTCGAACATTGATCAAATTGGCCGACGAAATGCTCTGATCAGACATCTCCCATACCAGCTGTGTCGCATGTTGCGCTAACCGCTGCAGTGAAGGGGTCGATGGCTTGCCCATTGACACCAATATCTCCGAATTGAGCTCTTCAGCTAGGGGCATCAGCGCTTCTCTATCAAAGAGCTCTGCTACCTCCACAGGATGCTGCCGCGGGTCTTCATATGCTAGTAAAGCAAATATTCGGTCCAAGTTCTCTCTTACAAATGGCCGGTCATCATCTTTGTACTCTTTCTGCAATTCTTGACCATATTGCAGTACTCTTTGGATTACATCTGCGTTCTTATTTGCCGACAATGATGAAGAAGTAGAAGCAGAAGATGTACCGCCCATCTCAATGTCGTCGTCCTCCATAGGCACAGTCTTTCGCACTAGTTCCACAAACTTGCGACATTTGAGCTTGAAAAGAATTAGATCATTGTTCTCTAGTACCATTGGATAATTGAGCTGTAATCGCTTCAATGCGGTATCGATATCCCCTGCGAGAATCAACTCTCGAATCTTTTGTCGGTTATATACCTCTATTCCTGCTTTATCTGGGCCCTCTCCAGCAGCGGATAAGCCATTGCTATCTTTATGTCCAGTGGTTTTCCCATCCGACAGTTGCTTATCCTCATAACTCGAATCGATATCCATAGCATCCCCGCCATTGCTATTGTTCTTTCTGTTGTTGTTGCTAGTGGATTCGCTGGAACTGTTGCGTTCTTTTTCAAACGCTCTTGCAGTCTCTAGAAACCCTACGTGGGCAAAATACGATGCGACCAGCTCTTGAACGAAATTCTCACTATCATCGTACTCGCTTTCCTCAATTGCCTTGGCCACAATCTCACGGTTATCGATGTCTTTGAACACTTTTTGTTTTTCATCTCGAATATACTTCTCAATGTCAAATCGGAAGTCTTGGGCTCCAAAATTAGTATCTACGATGTGAGCCTTTTTTAACCCGACACAAGGATATAAAGCGTTCGGAGTCACGTCTTTGAATGCGGATCCTAACGGCAGCCCGTTTTTGGTATAAAATACAACATTCTTACGAAAATTGATGCCACAGCCAATAACATCACCTTGGCCGAACTTGGGGCCATAGTTTTTAGCAGTGCCTTGGCATGCAATGATTCTACCGTCATCGGAATGGTAGCCCCAGGATTGGGCTACTAATCCTGGTAACTTGTTTAGAGGCGAACTGCCATCGCACACCCCAATGCTTATCAATTCTTCAGTACCCATTGACTCGACATGGACCTCAAAATAGTAAACACCGCAGAGTTTGGGGATTGGATGGTTTGTTCTGAGAGTGATCGACTCGCCTTTGGCTTCGTTGGTGGTTTCAATTTTACATCCATCTGTGCCGAGCTCGACTCCAGCACCATCGGTATCAGTTTTAACCCAGCAAGTTGGTAGAGCTGGTACTCCAATATCTTTTCTACTCAGACGCTGCTGTCTATACAGAGAAGAATACTTTTTCTGTTGCGACAGAGAAGATGTGGCAGATGCCGCTTGCCGGATGGTCTTCGCCGCAGCGCTGCTACTCGATGGGGATTGTGTATCTTGGTCCTGACCGCTGCCAGGATAAGGATCTGACGAGGAAGACAAAGAAGGTACATGTCGCTGAAGAGCAATGTCGAGTGCTCGTCGTCTATTATCAGCATCTGTTGATGCTGATGTTGTTGTAGATACCCATCCACCGGCACCCATTTGGGCGTCTAATTCGGCGGCAGACCGGCTGGGGAATATCTGAGGTAAGTTAAATCTTCTGGGATTGACAGGTTCTGAATCCTCATCACTGTCTTCGTAATAGTCGTGGTTATCGATTTGATCGTGGTGATCATTTGCTGGTGCCTGGTGATCATTGTTAATGCCACCCCGAGCTTTCATTGCATCAATGCCGTCGGGATCGTCTAGATTCTGCTTTGTGTTACCAAAGTTCTTGAATCGTTCTCCATACGCTGTTTGATACAGATATGAAGGGATCCAAGGCATATTTATCATTAGTGGGTTTAGTGCTGCGGCCGCTTGAGATAGGGCCTGTTTTTTCTTGTTATCGTCATTGTCACCGCTCGGTCGTTCTTCTCCTCTTCTGGATATAGGAGTAACTGCACCAGTGGAATCTACTACATGCATTGGTTCCTGGTCTGCAGGCTGTCCAGGTAATCTAATAGAGAATGGCTCTGGGACTACTGGACCTGGAGATGGGTCTGTAGGTGGCGGTATTGGAGTACCTGTGCCGGAATGAGAAAATGCGAAACCCACTGAGAACCGATTTTCTTCGTTATCGGCCATGCTGCTTTGCTATATGTATATGTGTGTATTTTCTAAAAACTATTGTAAAGGTCGTTTTTTTTGAACTGGTGTGGATGTTCCTTTCTAAAACTAGTGTGGAGAGTATTTCTAAGATTGCACTATGGGTGTTGTGATTTGCGATAAAGAAACGAGTGGGAGACACAGACACAGAGAGAGAGAGAGAGAAAGTACAAGGTACCGGAGATCGGCTCAAAGGTATCCGCTGTATAAAGGAGAAATGCTTCGGCAGAGTAAGAGAACCAGCGAGAGTAATCGGAGTTAGAGATTACAGCTGATATGAACTAAGAGAATATAATATCAAAGTTTGTGCGAGATAGAGATAAAGAAAGAGTTAAAAGATAACGGGTAGTATAGTTAAAAAAATAAAAAATTAAAAAAAGCAGTCAGAAAAAAGGGAAAACAAGAGGACCAATTGTGTCTGAGTGTGAAGGCATGGCGCACGCGGCAAGGAGATGATCGTATGGTACGTATATATGTTAGCTGAGATGTATATGACGACGATTAGATGTATGAGAAGTGGACTTGAAGAAACAATTAGGCAAGACTCTAGTAGGGGTGTTGTGGTTGTCTGGTGGCTTGAATTGGAGGCTTGTTGTTCTGTGCAGGAATTGTATTAGTAGCGTCTACAGGTGCTATCAGAGTGATTGATATGTATTTGGTAGATGATGTTCTTGGCACAAGGTATATATATATAAGTAGAGAGTTCTAGTTGACCATTAGATATTACTGGTAAATCTAACCTCAGTATTCGCGATATAATAAAGCTATGTTATACGACACTAATCCAAGTTTCGGATGAGACATTTCTTAACGGAGATACTAGACAGTGAGTGAAGCAGTATGCAACGATTGTCAGTCTACTTAGTGCTTGACATAACTGTCCAGCAATACAATATGGGGAATATATCAGTTATAAGTATGACACCATGATAAAACAGTAGATTATTCACACGGCGTATAATTAACCCTAATCAGTTTATCAACTTTTCGATTCAAATATATATATTTATCTCATCATAAGTCATTAGTGTTGAAAAATGCGTTACACAAGAGGTGGTTAATGCAGTTGAAGCATATTTACATAGAATAAAATCTTTAAATAGATATGATTAGTATCGGTAGTGGTCAGCCTTGAATGGACCTTCAGCGGCAAGACCCAAGTATTCGGATTGCTTAGAAGAAAGCTTGGACAACTTGACGCCCAAGTGATCCAAGTGCAATCGAGCAACAGTTTCGTCCAAAATCTTTGGCAAAACTTCAACACTAGACTTCTTGAATGGACCAGACTTGGCGAATTCAACGTGCTTCTTTCGGAAGTCTTCGTTGTTAGCATTGAAGAGAGCAATTTGAGCCAAAACTTGGTTAGTGAAAGAACAAGACATGACAAAGGAAGAGTGACCAGTGGCACAGCCCAAGTTGACCAATCGACCAGCAGCAAGCAAAATGACATGTCGTCCATTTTGCATCAAGTATCGGTCGACTTGTGGCTTGATGTTGACTACAGACTTGGCGTTGTCGTTCAACCAAGCAACATCGATTTCAATATCGAAGTGGCCAATGTTACAGACAATGGCATCATTTGGCATTTGCTGGAAGTGTTCACCAGTGATGATATCTCGACAACCAGTGGTGGTGACGAAGATTTGACCGACCTTGCAGGCTTCTTCCATAGAGGTAACTTGGTAGCCAGAAACTGCAGCTTGCAAAGCATTGATTGGGTCAATTTCAGTAACCAAAACTCGGGCACCCATACCAGACAGGGCCATGGCACAACCTTTACCAACATCACCATAACCGGCAACGACAGCAGTCTTACCAGCAATCATGACATCGGTAGCTCGCTTGATACCATCGATCAAGGATTCTCGGCAACCGTACAAGTTGTCAAACTTGGATTTGGTGACAGAGTCGTTGACGTTGATGGCTGGGACCTTCAAGGTACCTTCCTTGACCATCTTGTACAAGTGGTGGACACCAGTGGTGGTTTCTTCAGACAGACCATAACAGTCATCCAACATTTCTGGGTATTTTTCGTGGACAAGAGAGGTCAAATCTCCACCGTCATCCAGAATCAAGTTGAGCTTCTTGTCGTCCTTGAAGGCCTTCAATTGCTGTTCAATACACCAGATGTATTCTTCTTCGGTTTCACCTTTCCAGGCGAACACTGGAACACCGGAGGCAGCAATAGCAGCGGCGGCATGGTCTTGAGTAGAGTAAATGTTACAGGAGGACCAGGTGACTTCAGCACCCAAAGCCACCAAGGTTTCGATCAGAACAGCGGTTTGGATGGTCATGTGAAGACAACCGGCAATTCGAGCACCCTTCAATGGTTGAACATCGGCGTACTTCTTTCTGGT
>JAJLUM010000041.1:39742-113421 GCA_030564265.1 Blastobotrys attinorum
AAAAAAAAAAAAAAAAAAAAAAAAAGATAGAAGGAGTGGTTGCTTTTATGAAAAATTTATATGTGCTCGTTTATCTCGCTCTGTACATGGTTTGCCCCGGGTAAGTGACCGTTGAGCCTCTCCCGCCGCCGCTTCACCAATCTTTTTTGTTGGGGCTCCAGCTAAGCGCCAGAAACCCATTATCACATGTTACATGTTGTTATGTGTAATAGGTCGACTCATTAGTGCGTATATTTAGGGGTGAACATAGAGTGGTACTCTGTATACTTTAATAATAATATAAGCATAGTGTAAAAGCGTAATAAGCATAGTCTTGTACGGTAAGGTAATGAGCATAGTGTTATAGCCCCGGAATCCAGCGCTGTTCGTACGGTAAAGTGCAATTGGTACTTTTAGGCGCAATTAGGACTGCCCAGCAGCTCAAATACTATAGGATATGCACAATGTACGTAATAGATGCTTCCGTAGTCTACTAGGAAAGTTCCACATCCGGGACTAGCTAGAGCTCAGGAATATATTCAACTATTTGTACTGTTCTGTCGAATAGCACCGGTAGTCTGGAAAAAACTATGTAGCCACTTCTCATCCTATATACACTAGTGTCACTGGTATCACTGGTATCGCATTTACCTACCATGAGTATGCTTCTTCGAAATAGTTAACCCGTCCATGAATCGCAAGCTCGTAATGCTGAACCACCGCCTGCCTTACACAGTCCATCAGCGGCGGTGGTCCACACCCCAATACGCACACACTGCCATCGGAATTCTTGAAGAAACTCTCGACCATTGGGTTCAGAGGAGGACGCCCAGGCTTAATTCTCGTATGGTACCGTCCTGGCGTAACCTTTCTCTTCTTGTCCGATGCTGCAGCCGCAGAAGCCAATTCTGTCTCACGATAGTGCTGATGCGGCTGAGGCACCAAAGCAGATTTGGAAGCAGCTCCTACATTCACGACAGACGGGTCCTGAGACGACGTCTGCCAGTTCAATGTTACATCGGATAGTAGGCCCAAATTCCTGAAATGGGGGTTATCAAAGTGTTGCTCCTTCACAGCATCCCGATCAACCGTAGTGTTGGTCATTATAGTCGCATCTGACGAAGTTGACGACTTGCGCTCTATGACCTCCTGGTGCTTTCTGGAACCACCAAATGCCGATGCATCAGCTCTGGTTAGATGCTCCTTTTCTTTCTCCTGTAGATAGCCCTCATTGACATCAAATAGACTGTCCTTGTCATCATTCTTCATAGCATATATTCTTATGTCGCACTTCTCTACTGAGAGCAAATGATCCAACTTATCACCAACCCAACTGGCATCTGAATGAGTCTGAACAGTCCATACAAACGAAATCGTAGGGCACCGTTCTTGCTTCACGAGCCACTCGACATATGGTAGCACTCCAGTTATTCCAACCCCACCAGCGATCAAAAATACATTGTCATACCGCTCTACGGGGCAATGTATCCCATATGGCCCTTCTACTAGCACCCTCATGGTAATTGGGTTCTGTTTAGTAGTCCCCTTTTTCTTCAAGTGGCTGACAATCCTCTTGGTCATCCCCCCTCGTTGCTTACACAGTAATTGGAACGACTCCCTATCGGGACCTGGAGATATCATTGAAAATGGATGTGCCTCCCAGAATCTTAATCGGCTAACATGAATGAAGCAATACTGACCCGGCTTAAACTTCCAATGTACGGGTGTTCGAACTTTGACATTGACTACATCATTGCCTAATAGGCATAACTGCGCGAACGTGGATCTACTGGACCCATATGTCGGCGTCATAATAACTGAAAAGTTCAAAAACAGCAGTCGTCCTAGTCGGATCAACCAGTCACCTAGCCAGAGTCCAAATGCCACATATATCGGCTGCTTGTATCCCAATCCATTCAAGTGATATATTGTACACACAAAGGCTCCAATGGCAGCGGCGATATGAAATCTCAAAAACCATTCGTAGTAGTTGACTCTATACGTTCCAGAAATTATCATCAGGACCATTAGAAAAGTCGCTGCAACCCCCCATCGATAATATGGCATTGGGTAAAAGTATTTCACCAATGACGCCCCATATGATGCGGCAAACACATGCTTAGTAACAGCATGTACAATTAGTTGGATGAAGGCCACTCGAGCAACGGCTCGATGGTACGTGTTGAAAACCGTGTAGTTCCATCCAGTGAACCATATTAAAAAATTATTTCTTAGGGCAAACAATACTAGTAGGGGCATTTGGATCGTGCATATAATACCGGACCGATCTGATACAAACCGCATCATCTCTTTCCACTGGGTTTGAAACAGCGGATCGTTTTCCAAGAATTCATATGGGGTCACAGTGAAAATTATGTTCAAGATGAAGTAAATCGCAATGACAATTGCCTCAAACCGGGTGGGTACCATGTAGTCACCCCCAAAAAAGCTCAATCGACACATGTGTTTGAAGCCAAAACATGCAGGCATCAAAATTCTGCGGTTTATCCATCTCTTCCATTTAGGTGGCCTTTGCATTGACATTTGCTGGTGCGAAAATCTGACTGACATATACTGCAAGAACCTCGATGCCGAAGCAATCATCATGATAAATATCCAGTACCCGACTAGAAATGATCCTTGCCAAACGCTGACATCTTTCTGGTATAGATAATTGAACGTAGCAGTGTAACCTTGCTGATACTGCTCCTCTACTATCTCCACAGGTCGCGTTAATGGAGCACTTGAAGGCAATATTGATGAATAAGCAGCAGCACTTGTTCCATCGAGATGCTTAATGGCTTTTTGGTAGTCCTGGTCACTGACTGTAGCATCGTGGACTTCGCAAACGGAATATGTGAAATGGTCCCACGCTATGTCTCTTTGCATAGACGACTTATTAGCATGATTTGAGATGCAAAGGGCCACAGTAGCTAGAAAGTTGTCCGATCTGCAGAGACATTTGATGTCTTGAGGATTGCAGCTGTCAAAGGCGGTCTGAGTGGCACAGTTGTGGCATGTTTCG
The DNA here is from genome assembly GCA_030564265.1 of Blastobotrys attinorum. Taxonomy (NCBI): domain Eukaryota; kingdom Fungi; phylum Ascomycota; class Dipodascomycetes; order Dipodascales; family Trichomonascaceae; genus Blastobotrys; species Blastobotrys attinorum. The sequence goes on from JAJLUM010000041.1 coordinate 42,747, forward strand.
CCAATGATCCAGCTGTCTGGCCACATGGCTTTACAACTGCCTGTGGCCAGAACGAAGAGGACAAAACTTCTCAAATCCATTGTTATATGGCATGATTCAAAAGTGCTATACTGCTGCAGGATTAAAAAGACGTGTGTCATTCGCAATAGATTGCTTTGAGCCGCACAAGCGCAAAGGGATGGGTTGCTTTGAGCCGCACATATACCTCTAAAGAGACAAATTAGGTTTGATTAGACGGGAGAATCAAAAAAGAGAAAGGTTAATCATGAAGGCGTTACAAATTATTATAAATTATTAAATATTACAATTCATCTTTGGGTTCTGCGGTGTGAAGTTTAGCGTTGTTTCTATCGTCGTGGACTCTTTCTTCGTTGTCTTCGTCCCCATCTTCGTCTTCTTCGTCTTCATCCTCTTCATTAACTTCATCATCATCATCATCTTCTTCTTCTTCCTCCTCCTCCTCTTCTTCTTCTTCATCATCATTATCCTCCTCATATTTCTCATCGCCATCCTCTACTTCATCTGACTCATCTTCATCTTCATCATCTTCCTCTACTTCATCTGACTCATCTTGTTGGTGTTCGCCATCTCGATTCTCTTCCGATTCACCAATCCCCACACTAGCCGTGGCATAGTGCGTCTGGGTAACCGTCAGAGTCGCATCCTCCTCACTTTCCTCTTCCAAGTCTTCATAGACTTCTGCATCTACTGGATACTCGTCCTCCTCAGATCGGTCCTCTCTAGCCCGTTGCTGGAACAAGTAGTCTGCCTTGGCCCGCTGTGTACTCAAATACTGTGCGGCTTCTTTGGCCAAAATATTAGCAGTCTCTTGAGCCTCACGTAACATCTTGTTAATATCAGCCATATTGATATCATGATCGATGATATCTTGACGAGTGTCTAGCAAATGATCCTTGAGGTTTCGATACTCCTTCCAATCCTTCCACTTGGTAGAGGAGCCGGTACTAGTACCAGTGGCAGATTCAGCGTTGCCACTGATTTCTGAATCGATACTAACTAATTTTCTACCAATTTCTTGTAATGCAACTTCAGAGAATTCATCCAGAACATCAACTGTTGCCTGGCGAATCTTTTCAGTCTTTTCAACCGCATCTGTAGCAAACTTCTGAGATTCGTCTCTTACGGCCATTGCTGCGATTCGAATTTCGTCAGCATGGTTTCGGAAACTATCCTGCATGAAAGAGACTTGAATATCGCTTCCAGCTTCAATATCGCTAACCAATTTGGTCAAATCTTGCACAGCTGTTTGCTGAATCGCCTGCAATGACTGTAACAAAGTGGTGAATTTAGGCTTGACGTTATCTACCATTCGAATCTTCTCGGCTTCTACATCATCGAGAAATGCCCCAAATGCCTCCTTTGTGGTAGTGTGGACGACATTTTTCCAATGAGAAAGATCAGATTTTCTCGTTTCTCCCACCCGCTGTGGGGAAATTTTGGTTTCTTCTTGGTTTTCTACAGCCTCATTGTTCTGTAGCACCGGTTCAACTTCTGGATTAGTTGATTTGGGTTCAGGTTCAGATTCTGCTTCTGGTGCTGGTTCTTCCACTGGTTCGGGAGATGGCTCTGTGTCATCATTTTCAGTAGTAGCAGCCTTGGCCGAGGACACTGTATCCGAGAGGCTTGATTTAAATGAATTGGTATTCACAAAAAGTTCACTTTCATCCAAATCCTGACGATTCTGGATTCGGTTTTGGATTTTAGAAAACTGAGGTTCGATACGCTCCCTGTAAACCTTATTTAGAGGAGGGTAAACGGTTTTCATGAACCATCCATAGCCACGGTTGGAATACATGACAATAATTTTCGATGTCTGTTGGTACTTAGTTTTGGCAATTGGAGCAAATTTGGCCATCAGCACACTCCTACTTTTTTCCAGATAAACTTCAGACTGTCTACCAGCTGGAGCCAGTACTTTGTGATATATGATCTGCTTTGAAGATTCCAAATGTGGTGCGACTTTTTCACTAGCTTCTCGAACTCTCCCCAACAAAGGTTCAACATGCTTATTGTGAGCAACTTTGACCTTATCAGTCCATGGTTCCATCACATTTGAAACTTTTTCACTGGCTAAGTTCACATATGGATGTACATAATGTAAATAGCTGTCAGAACCCTTTTGGACATATGGTATGGTTTTTTGTACCATTGGTTTTAGGTACCTCTCGTAGTGAGGTGCTACGTATGGGTTAGCATGTTCGAACGCTCTATGTAGAGGAGTACATAGAGCTGGAAATTCTTGTCCATCTGTTGTTAGATCACAACCTGGGGGACATTTCCATAATGCCAGGTATAGCAAATAGTAAACGAATAGTCTTGAACATGTTAGTCTTTTTCATCATTCCGTATCTTCGAGACATACCTTAGTGATAGCGAGCAGAGTCGTTTTACACCACAAACCATTCTTTCGTTTCGATTACTAGAGACACTATTACGGAGATATTTTCTAGCACTTTATATGGTATTAGATATCTGGTTGATTTAGTAAAGAATCTCTCTCTTTGAAGGTCTGAAAAAAAGTGAGGTTGTAAATTGATGAAATATACCACAATGGGAAGAATAACTTTTCTGCCGAAAAAGTCCCGTGACCGAGGATTAAGTTTACCCGGCACTTCGATCCCCGTTACGGCATTCATTTTTTTTTTTTTTTGCACAGATTACACCTAACGCACTCGCTCGTCCGGCCAACCAACCAAACCAAAACAACTTTTTTTCTCTCCTCCTCGTTCTACATATATATCATATATATATATATACTCAACATTTGGTGATTATATATACATAGATATAATACACCCTTCTTTTCATATAACGAATCCAGCATAGAATTCTGAAGAAAAGGTATTATTATTGTCTTAATAAATATAGGGGAAGCTGAGAGAATTGAGAGTTTATAATAAACATGGCATTCTGGAAATTCAATGCATCTGATTCCGGTTCAGAGGTTGACAAAATCCTCGAGAGACCGGATCATACATTGACCGAGTTATTGGACGAATCCGATCTGCTGCAAGAACTTCTGGCACCAAATACCAAGTTGATTGAATATCTGAGAAGCCCCGATGTCTTGGAGGAAATGGTACATATCATAGCTGATAGAGATCTCGAGTCCCCTGATGATCACTCCAAGAAAAAAGATGAAGATGGTGAAGAAGATGATGGGGCTGAGAAAATGGATACCGACAGTGATAAGGGTGGTGATGCAAAACATGAAGAAAATAAATCTCAGCAAGAAGAAGATGAGGATGATGGTGTTTTTGTCTCCAAAGACGAAACTGGTGAAAAGATCACTGGTAATGACCACAACGACGAAGAAGAAGAAGAAGAGCACGATGGCGACGAAGAAAATAATCATCACCAAAATCGTAGACATAGCATCAGCCCAAGTGAAGATGAAGAGACACGACAAAGACATGCTCAAGTTACTGCAGAAATCCTGTCTGCTGGGGTATGGAGTCTCACTGAAGCATTAATGGAATCAACAGACTACCTGGACCGTATATGGCAGATTCTGGATTATCCAAATCCATTGGATATTACATATGCATCTTCTTTCACTAAAATCAATGAGAACCTGCTAGAAAAGAAGACACCTGAAATGCTGCAGTACATTCGGCAACAGGACAACTTTGTTGAACGGTTCATGCGTCACATCGACAATCCTCCGTTGATGGATTTCCTGTTGAAAGTTATTTCAACAGACAAATGGGGTAATTTCCTGGGCATTATAGATTTCCTGCAAGACCAAAAACTGATACCATCATTGATTTCGTTTTTGGGTCCCGACGTCTCGTCGTCTGTTCAATCAGCTGCTGCAGACTTTTTGAAGGCATTTGTAACAATATCAGCAAACTCAAACACTGAAAATAACACGATCGGACCTAACGAGCTCTCTCGAGAGCTCGTAAGCGAACCAATAGTCAAGGAACTCGTTCGGCTAATGCTTCACGGAGGCAATGGACTTGCCACTGGTGTCGGAGTAGTGATTGAAATTATTAGAAAAAACAATAGCGATTACGATTTCGTCCCAGTGATGTATGTGACGATAGAGTCACATCCACCTGGACCGCGAGATCCGATCTATCTCGGAACTTTAGTAAAAGTATTCACTGAGAATATTCCCAAATTTCAAGAGCTTTTGGTAAGGAAAAGAGATGATCGATTGGGTACTACTTTTGGGTCGATTGAGCCTCTAGGGTTTGAACGGTTCAAGATTTGCGAGCTGTTCGCTGAACTACTGCACTGTAGCAACATGACTTTGCTCAATGAAGCCAATGGCGAAAAAGTGGTTGGAGAACGAGACCAAGAACGAGAGAGAATTAAGAAGATGATTGCTAAAGCTCGAGATGAGGCAGATGAGGATACAGCCGTTGCCCTCGCTGAGGGCAATACTGGTCGTTTGAAGGACGGTGACAGTAATAACGATAACAACATTGAATCGGGCTTGGATAGTTTGCAGATTCGTAATGATCGATTCTTGGAGGATGAAGACGACAACAAGGGCCAGCCGGCAAACGCGGATAATGGAGAAAAGTCTTCTGAGATCAAATCTGATGATGACGATGAAGCGGATCGACACTCTGATAATGATGAAGGAAACGAAGACGATAATAGTAACAATAATAATAGTAACGATAACAATGGCGAAAGCAATGAAGGCGATGGCAATAACGATGATTCTCCTCCATCAGAAGAAGCGATTCGTGCAAATCCAGTGGTGGGGGACCAGCTGAAGATTGCATTAGCAGACAACAATTGTATCACAACCATATTGGAAATGTTTTTCCAATTTCCTTGGAACAATTTTCTACATAATGTAGTGTTTGATATCTGCCAGCAGGTTTTGAACGGCCCAATGCAAGATGGGTTTAACCGGTTTTTGGCCATTGATCTGTTTGGGAAAGGCAAACTCACCCAGGTGATTTGTGATGGGCACAAGAGATGTGAAGAATACGAAAAGGAGCACAACATCCGGCTCGGGTACATGGGCCATTTGACCTTGATTTCTGAGGAAGTGGTTAAGTTCACCGCTGTTTTTGCTCCAGAGAGTATTAGCCCTACGGTGGTGGAGGCAGTTACCAGACAAGACTGGATCAATTATGTAACTCATACTTTAGTCAAGTCACGTGAACAGTATAACGCTGTGTTGGGTGGAGAGAGACCAGAAGACTGCGATCCTGCTCCTCATGCCAAGGACTCGTTTATTCTTAAGGATAAGGAGGAAGACGACGAGCAAGATGATGAAGATCATGACGACGAAGAACTGGTGGGTCGCCATGTTGTCGAGGATGATGAGGACGAGGATTCAGCTGAGATTGGCGAGGAGCATGTACCGAAAGATACTATGGAAATGGACAAGGACTCGTCTGAGGATCAGTTCTCTCGTTACATGACTCAGCAAATGTCTAAAAGTGCTGGTCACATTGGGTCCAGTGACGAGGAGGAGGAGGAGGAGGAAGAAGAAGAGGAAGACGAAGAAGAAGGATGGGGTGGTAAGGGTAAAGAGAAAGCACGGGAAGGTGATAATGATGATGATTTGCATTTGACCAGAGACGGTAGTAATAAAGACCATGAGATGAGCTGGGATAATGATACTGACAAACAATGATCATGATCATATCGATCGTGATCACGATGGTCTTATTCACGACAAACGAATCATGCCTTATATACACGATTCAAAAAAACTTAATTGCTTAATTCCAATATTTTTTTATTCTATTTCCGTTATAACATAAGCCATATATATTAGTCCTGGTCGGTACTGTAATACTATTACCATCCCTACTTTCTACGTCGTGCGGCTCCCACTTTCTGAGCAGGCTTTGGCTTGGACTTCTTCTTTGATTCCGGCTTAGTGGCATCAGCAGGCTCCTCAACAACATGAGATGCCGGCTCTTTTTGTTTAGGCTTTGTGCCAGTAACTTTGTGATATATCAGCATAGGAAGCTTATATACAATTGTATCTCGCCACGTAGGATCTTGGATCTCGCTCAAATCCAATTCATATTCTCTATTATTGTCTTCAGAGTCAATCAAAGTGACTCGACCACCAGGATAAACCATAAATAGCTTACCGTTTTGTAGGGTTACTTTGCGCTGCGTCGTAGGAAGTCCACCGTTCCAGGCCATGGATTTCGCTTCCTCAATTACCGAGGTCATGTGATTTCGATGCTGAGACGCAGTCAATTTCATGAACCAATACTGAGCAGTAGCAATTAGCACGTACAAGAATGTCAAAACGGTTCCCAGCCCAGGGCGATATCGTGAATAGTAGTAATCGGTTCCTTTCCAGCGTGGGAATCCATATTTCAAGAAAAAATCGTATCTATCCCGGCCTCCACTCCTCAGAACCTTGACTACCAGCCCCAGTCGAGCAAATCTATCGGTAGCTTCTTTGGAGGGGTTTTTGTCAGGATGTAATCTTTGAGATAGCTTTCTGTATGCCTTTGCGATCTGGCTATCGGAAGCACTGCGGTCAACCCCCAGCCAATTGTAGAAGGTTTTGTCAGAGCCAATGTCTTTCTGGACGGCGTCATTTAGGGCAAAGATTTCTCTATCCTGAGCAGACCAGGCCATTACTGTTGAGGCCACAGCTAGCACTGTGACGAACCACTGGAATTTCATTTTAATTGTGTGGTAGTTTGTTGCTCTGTGTGCTGGCAGAGTGGAAAAAAAGTGGAAGGTGAAAAAAACGTGCGCGTCGCCGCAAGTACAAAAAAAAAAAAAAAAAAAAAATAAAAAAGAGTAACACGCAAACAACCACTTAACTTCTCCAGAAGACTAACTTACGATGATCAAACAGTACCTCACGCTCTATAACATACTGGGAGCATTCTTCTGGTTCTGCGCACTTGTGAGACTAGGAATCCTGTTCCCATTGGTAGGACCCAAGTTCGTGGCAGGGGGCCTAGCAGACTTTGTCAAATGGGTCCAAACTATGGCAATCCTGGAGTCGGTCCATTCAGCATTCGGATTGGTAAAGTCGCCAATCATGACCACTGTCATGCAAATCTCGTCACGACTGCTGTTGGTGTGGGGTGTAGTGGACATGTTCCCAGATGTTGCTCGTAGCCCATTCTATTCCACCATGGTTTTGGCATGGAGTATCACTGAGGTTGTTCGGTACTCGTACTATGCATTCAACTTGACCCAAAACAAACGAGTCCCAGGTATTCTTGTGTGGATGAGGTACAATGCGTTCTTTGTACTGTATCCGTTGGGTGCTGGAAGCGAATGCGTGTTGGCCTTTTTGTCGCTTGACGATGCCCATGAGGTTGATCCTCGATATGCGTTGTTTCTTAAGGTTGTTTTATTGGCCTACATCCCGGGATTTTACATTCTGTACACGCACATGATCAAGCAGCGACGACGGGTTATGAAGAATATCGGGAAGCGACCAGTTAAGGCTGAGAAAATAGAATAAACTACTTAGCGTTCGCCAAGAAGGTAGCTGGTGTTAGAAGATAGTATATAGTAGAGGATAGCTTATTATGCTTGAAGTTAGACTGTTGTACTAGGTGATATCGAAGATTGGAAGCAGTGGGAAAGGAATGCTCTATCTACTAGTGCGGCTCAATACTTTTACCACTTGTTTTGGAGACAAAATTAGGGATAAGTACTGTAATTTTAAGAAAAATAAATATGAATAGATCAAAATCATCTCCCAGTTTCCAGTCTGAGACATGAAATGAACAATCATTACACCAGTTTCAACCGAATCAACTCACTGGCCAAGTCGTCCGATAATTGCTTCTTCTCTTCATTTGTCATGTTGTCATCTTTCTGAGCATTCTTAAGCTTGGTCATAACCTCTTCCCATTTATCAACATCCTTCTCCCCTACTATAGATTTGTTGTTGAGTCCATTGATAAGTTTGGCGATAGCCTCTTTATCTTCAGTGGTCATCTGATCAAAATTTATGTCCTCGTCGTCGTCAGCTCCGTTCACCTCGTTAGCGTTTACATCCTCCCAGTCACCACCGTCACCATCACTAGTAGACCACTGATAGGTCTCTATAGCCTCTCTGATTCTATCCATCCCCTGCTTCCCTTGTTCGGAGGAGGTGTTGTCTTTGATATTTACATGCTCAAACCCGTTATCTAAAGCCAAGTCCTCAATATCATTCATGGCAGCAGGGGTATTTCTGGATACCGCTAGACAGACTCCATCCCACATTTCGTCTTCTAATTGTTGAATGAATTTGCCTACTTGGCCCATCTCATTTCTATAATCGGTGTGTATTTCAGGATCGAATGTGTATATTACTGCTCCGAGTACATCTCTTACAATTTTTGCCTCGTCGGAACAGAATATTTTGACCCATTCGTCCACCGAGTCTTGGTCAGCTCCCGCAAACTCATCAACCCAGATATCTACCGTAGCATCGTAATATTGGTTCGATATTTCATGTTTATGAAGCAGTCCAGCATGTGTGTCTCCAATTATGGTGGGCAGTGAGCCCGTGAGAGTTTTTATAAGTTCTAATTTTCCGGACTTGGGTGGGCCAATTATTAATATCCTACTCCTGCCAGACATAATATATATTGTCAGATTCAAAACTTTACTATCTTTTAAAGCTAATTCTTTTTGGAATGTTTATAAAATTTGGCTGGAAATGCCAAATGTGATGAGAAGAGTTCAGGAAGGTGAGGTGATGAGAATGTCTACCAGCGATGTTAGAACGCGCTGTTCCCAACATGGCCGAAGCTTTCGCTCCATTATACGTGTTGATTGTCAGGCTTCAATTCTGCTTTACTAATTCAAAATAGGTCAGTGCAGAAAAATCATTCTGAACAGAGGATGGGAAAATTTGAACATATTCGGGATCTGAGCTGACCATCCAATTTGTACAGGTATACGTATCCTGTGAGTTTCCTTCTCCTTGCGAGCCTTTGAATATGTAAAACGACAGTGCGTATCTTCTAGCCTTATACACTAACATTCCTTAACTGTGAAGCTCTTGTGTGCTGTACTAGATGACTATGCCAACAGTTTGGCCCAAAATTGATAAGTGTATCTCATAAGAGCCTGTCGTACCAGATTATTGCTAAAACGCCGCACATGGTGCGGCGTTGGATACAATCTACTCACCAGTCTGGTGATTTATTATCACATATCTGACCACAATCAAATGGGTCTGAAGCCTGGATCTAATGATTTCCTCCAACAATTCAGCGTGCTCTTAGATGTAATGAATCGAAGATTGAAAATCTATATATGGACACTTATTTCTTCCAAATTCTAGATACTTAAATATCGCTGGCTTAAGCTTTCGAGCTACTTTCCATTAATAGCAAGTTCTCAAACTTATTAAAAAGCAAATGTGAAAATCAAAAAAATGGAAGCATGGAAAAAGCAAGCTGGGAATTTAAGCCGCAACCATTTTTATCACTTATAACCATTCCAGTTCTCAGAAATTCAAGTATTTGGGCGTCTGGTGTAGTTGGTTATCACATTCGCTTAGCATGCGAGAGGTCCCCGGTTCGACTCCGGTGTCGTCCATACTTTTTTTTTTGGTTTATAATTTAGTTTTGAAATCTTTCTGAGACCGGCAGCATACCATTACTGCTTATTTTTCCCTGTCCCCACATGCATCTATCTTTTTGACATTATCTGTGATTTGTGAGTGAAAACTATGAATAACTCCCCAGTAGAGATTCTCCTAAGTATCAGCAAACATTCGGATAGACGAGATCTGTTCACATTGAGTCATGTAAATCAAAAATGGCGGTCAGTCTGTTTGGAGAAATTGTACAGTGATATCACGGTTTCTACAGTCCGTGTGCCACCGGACGAGTGGACATCCCCATTCAACAAGGAGCTGGAACTATACTTCTGCGAGGGTAATGCCACAGCTATAATTAACCTGATAAGACAGCATAAACTGACTTATATTCTGGGATTACTGAAAAAACTGACTGTGATTGAGCACGATGTGGAGGATCAGAGGAACGGTGATATTAGAATACCAAACGAAGCACAAAAATTACTACAAGCAGTAGTTCTGACAAGCAAATTGTCGCATATATATATAAATCGCAAAGCAAAAACCTATTTTCCTGAATTATTCCCTACTAGCGAATCGACAATATCTTGGCTGGTAGGTCAGATACCTACTTGTAAAGTAGAGTACAGATTGAGCACCACCCGGACTCTGTCTAAATTCGACTACAATTTGTATCAGCATATCACTAGATTGGATTATCAAGCCTCATATACTTTCCCAGAGCCAATACCGGAACCTTGGCTTACCCAAGGACCCTTACCATCCTCTTTAGTAGAGCTGGGAATCAACCTAGCACAACCAGCGAATTTCCGAGCTGCGGTATCTGACTTGAAGCTCAAAAAGCTGGCAGTGACCTTTCACCAATATTCAAATCTGTGTAAAATGGACTGGGTTGACCAATCTAATGCTACTCTAACTCATTTGGCGATTGATGAGCAGAAGGCAAATCAGGATATTTCTCAGCAGGCTTCAGCTATTTACCATTTGGGCCACAAGCAGAGGCTCCAAAATGTGAGAAAACTGGTTTTAATTACCAATCCTAAATATACATTTTTGTCCAATTTTGAGTTCCCAAGCCTAGAAGAGCTCGAATTCACATCATTGGGTGAATTGCCGACAGGATTCGATTTGAGATGGCTTCGAAGTTCCAACAAACTGCAAAAAGCGACAATAAAAGTGTGTTTAGTTCAGTTACAGAACATTGTCGCCGCATTGCCTTCAACATTGACCCACTTACGAATAGAGATAGATAAATGGGATAGGTGGTACACTAGTTATAAAGCAACGCCTCACTATGGTCCTGATTTTTCGAAATTCCTCCTATTGCAGCAATTGGATCTGGATTGTTTAGCTTGGCACAGCAACACAATGGCCCCATATGTTGCTAGTCATGAATACCTTCAAGTATCGTTTCTATTATCGGATCGCATAAAGCAAATTGGAGGTTTGAGCGGGCTGAAAGAACATGTGAATGATGAGAGTTTATGGCAAGCGCAAGGGGATCGATATTCAAACTCAATAATCTCCTCTGGCTTAAGCAGTAGCATATTCATAACTCAAATTGACACCATTGTTCGCCTCCTCTGCAGTCACCGTTTCCAGATGCATAGGGTCGGTGATATGCAGGTGTTCAATCCCGTTCCCAAAAGAAGAAGTCTATTAGAACAGTTGGACAGCTAGATCTCGGATGCCATAAATCTAACTTTTATCGTTTTATTTCCTATATACATACACCAGCCGAGTCATAATAACTAAAACATATTATAACTGAGGTCGGTTAGGATCCTTTGGTGTGTCTATCTTCTTTCTGGAAATTCCATCGCTCAGATCCTGCTCCCATACTTTTGCATCATCTTCTTTGGCAACCTTAGACTTTTTGAATCTCTTGGGCACAAACACCTTGAAAACTCGGCTAAATGGAATCACAACTGTCCGAGCAAACCAAGGCATCAAGAACAAGGAGAAAGCTGCTCGGAATGGCAACAATAACTTGACCACCGAGTATGCCGCAGCACCTTGCAGAATTAACTTTGCCCCATTACCGGTATATTCAAGATTCCACCCATTCCTTTCTGCGAGCATCTTGATGAAGTCAACACCACTGGAAGTTAACCATTCAGGAAGCCCTGTTGGAGCATAGTCTAAATAATAGAACAACCCCCAGATTCCGAATAGGGGAGCGATTGCAGTGAGTTCATGCAAAATTATGAATGATGTAACATGGGAGACAGGGGTGTTAGCAAAGTTGATAACGTATTTGTGTAGAAACTTGGGCAGTCGTTTGATAATTGGGTGTGCTGATATGTCAATTTCCTGGACTGGTTGTTTCTCAGGTTTCTGTGAGTTCGGTTTTAAATTATTGTTTTGATTTGGTGTTTGGTTGGAACCAGGCTCGTTGCTTAGGCTCTTGGAAGCTCTTGAGGCACCGAACACGCCCCTTTTGAGCAGAATATCGCTTCTTGTAGATATTAAATTACTTCTTTTCAGGATAATATCAGCTGGTCTGCGAGAAGTCGCCGTTAGTGTTTGTATTAGTCGTGGTCTGAACATAGTTGTGTTTTGTGCTGTGGGTGAAAAAAAGGTGAGAACCAAAAAGTCGGTGGAAATTTTATGCATTCGAGCAATTGGGGATGCTATTCAGCCGCACGGAGGTGAAATGTAGATAGAGCTGGCAAACCGCTGTAATATATATTATATTTGTGTCTTGATAAGACAAAAGAGGAAAAACTATTGAAAATATGATAAATAGTGATGAACATAAAAAACAAAGGCATCTGCAAAACCTCCAGTAACTTTGTTAACATTATTTGGCAGGTAGCGATGCCTGACCTAGCACCGCTCCCGGAATGCTGCTAGATAGCACAGGCTCAATATTGGATTCATTCCCATAAGTCGCTTCAGCGATACCGACCCGAGTATTTTTTAGGTCATAAAAAATATAGAAGTTCCTCAAAAAAACATCACCAAACACAGGCTGGTTGTCAGATTTCATGAAGCCCAGAATATATCGGTCCTCCGGGAACTGGCCATTAAAGTACCTGCTGGATGCTGCTAGTAACTGTCTAGGTTTGAGTGAATAGCGAGCCCCAGAAAATGCGAATTCGATTAATTTGTTTTCAATATCACCAATATTTTTCGTATACCAATACCCCTCATTTGAGTCATAGTCCAGGTTCCAGTAATGGGATATTTCACTTATGCAAGATCCAGGAAGAAGTCCAAAAGATGTCCCCGGATCCACTAGTATGTCAAGCGACCCAATACTGTTGCCATCCAGACTCACTTCTGTATCCAGTGTGAATTGAGCCTGTGATGTACTGTCTAATATAATGAGAGGGTCTTTAAACTTGCCCCTGTCAATGCCGCCAAAAATAATCTGCCCAGTAGCAGATTCTATGTAATTCAAATAGATCGAAATTGTAGCAGACTTAATGTAGCCCTGGGTAACCAAATTGAGCGGAACATTTGGCTCTTGCCCCGACACTCCCACTCCAAGAATACCAGGTACTCCATCAAGAGGCTGACCATCGTTAACCAGGGCAATATTTTGAGACTCCATGGATGCCCCAGCTATTGCCAAAACATCCGTTCCCCATATACCAGTAGCTTCGCCCGAAATATACCTGATGCGAAAATGTGCCTCACTTGGTCTCCAGGTTTCAGATAGTTGAGAATTGAATTGCACATTAGATCTCTCTCCGGGAGCCGCATAGATCCACGTATCGCCAGAACCCATATCAAGTAACATTTCTACTGGTTGAGGCGGTGTGCCAATCTGGACCGTAATAGAGTAGTAATCAGCAATGGCGTTACTAGTCTCTGAACTATCCGTTCCACTGGTGGAACGTCGTCTCAGAAATTTCATGGTGTTTCGGGACATTGCCTTACGCTCCAAAGTACCTACTAGAATTGGTAGACTAGAGGCTGAATTGTTTTCAAAAGGTTGCGATGATATTAAGCCACGCCTACGGCGCCGGTAGGGGTCAAAGTCTTCTTCTGCTCGACCCCCACCTACTGCCGCATTGAGTTTCTCTATCTTATTATAAAACTGACTCCTTTTATGATTATGTCTTCGATGTTTTTCCTTCGCCGCATCTGGTGCGGCGGCTAAACAATCTTCACCCCGGCACTCAATCTCGTCATATTCACGTTTCAAATTGGCCCAAAAATTCTTCAATTTGTCGCTAATTGAGTCACGCTTGTCGTTGACCCAGTTTTTAACCACTTGGTTTGTCTCGTCTTTGGTACCGTACGCGGCATCATACACCTTATTGAAGAACTGGATACCAGCTGTTCCGCTTCCACCACTTTGTCCGTTGTCTCGTTTCGCATTGGACCACTCCTTATCATTATTTCGCAAATCCTGAAATTTTTTCACATATTTTTGAGTGTCTTCGAGATCTCGCTTGATATTCTGTTGTTGATATATCTTCTCTCTAACAATTGCGGGTCCTTGCGAGCCGGCTCTGTCTCCAGTGGTACTAATATCACCTCGCCTCCAGAGCTTGACGACACTAAGTACAAGCTCCTTTAAAACACTGGAATCATCAATATAATCCGCGGAGAGGAAGTTCTCATTACTCAGAGCATTATCACCTTTGAACAGGGCATCCACATGTTTAGCAAGTTCCCTGCTCGCACTTCCTTCTGCAAATTTGTCCGAATACTTTTCACTATCTTCGTTAACAGATCTTTGCATTAAATTATCGAAGTGCTTGGCGAACTCTTTGCTGGCGCTACCTTCAACAAAGTTATCTGCGTAACCCCCAGATTCTTCTTCTGTGGATCGTTTTAGTAAAGCATCAATATGCTTTGCTAGCTCCTTGGTGGCACTTCCTTCGATAAACTTGTCCGCATATCCCCCGGTATCCTCATTAAAAAAACGCCTGAACAGATTATCGACATTTTTGACAAGCTCTTTGCTAGCACTGCCTTCAACAAAGTTATCGGCATAGCTCGAAGAACTTTCATGGTCCTCCGTGGATCGCTCCAATAAGGCATCGACATGCTTTGCTAGTTTTTCACTGGCACTCCCCTCAGCAAAATTCTCGGCGTAGCCAGCACTGTTGTCTTGTAAAGACCGTTTCATAAGGGCGTCAACATGTTTGGCCAGTTCTTTACTTGCAGTTCCTTCCTCAAAATTATCTGCATAACTACTATTGTCTTCTTCTATTGACCGTCTCATGAGTGCATCAACGTGTTTAGCAAATTCCTTACTAGCGCTTCCTTCTTCAAAATTATTTGCATATTCATAGTGACTTTCCACTCCATCCACAGATCGCTTCATCAAAGCAGCAATATGTTTAGCGAGCTCTTTACTAGCACTTCCATCTGCAAAATTCTCCACATAATCCCCAACCTCTCCCTTTTGCGCAGTTCCATCTGTAAATGCATCGGCAAATTCATGTTGGTCTGCATAATGCTCATTATGGCCATTGCTATCTACGAATGAGTCTGCAAAACCATCTTGATCACCACCCACCAGGTAGGCGTCGCTGTGGGCATATAAATCAGCTTCTGTAGAGTCCGAGTTTACCGAACTACCGGGAGTATCATAAAACTCTTCAGCAAATGCTTCTTGGTCTCCTCGCCTGTCATGGACCCTACCTTGTGCAAATGCATGGGTAAAATCGTTCTTGAGCTGATGATACAATGAGTTATCACTTTCATCGATTTGATTCTGCTCCGGGTTTTGACGCTTGTCATGAACTCCTCCTTCTACAAATGCACCAAGGTACCCAGATTCACCAGCAATGACATTGATATAGTCTTCTTGCGATTCCAGAGACCCACTCAAATCGTTGAGGCCATCTTCAAACCCGTCGTACACAAAGTCCCCTCCAATTATGTCATTCTGCTCACTGTACCCATAGTCTTCCGCACTATCTCTTTTCGAAAAGAAGCTAGTGATACTCTCCCAAATGCTACCAAGACCACCAGATGGTTGCTCATTCTGAGCATCTCCATCACTATAGTATTCTTGCTTTATTTTCTGCGCAAATCTTATACCCGCTTCATCACTTCCCTGATTTTGAGGGGGCTCTCGCTTGCCATATGGCGGTTCAAAGCTTTTGTCTCTTGCTTCGATCCATTCTGCTTCTGCATCATTCAATCGTCGAAGCAGCTTATTGAACGATCCAGCATCTTGATCGAATAGCCGTTTAACTTGGCTTAGTATTGATTCTTCATTGTCTACCGCAGTGACAAATTTGGAGGCTATGATAAACAATGCAATAGTAGAGCACTTCATTGGTGACTTTTTTTGTAGGATTTGAGAAACAGGGAATTCAAAAGGCAGTTAAAAGGACAAGGTCAATTTCATGATAACTACATTGTTCTTACAACTAATAAGCTTTTATGTTTGTAGAGCACTTTTGTTTTCAAATCTTTTTTGTCAAATTAAAATAGCAAAGTTTTGGCGGTGAAGCTTTCCTGTATAAATATATATCACGCTGGTTGCTTGGAAGAGGGAGAGAATGAACATAGTTTATTTATTCTTTTGCTCTGATAAAGTATAATAATTCCGGTGCGGCTCAAAGAATGACGCAGGTCACCGAGCGACGATCACTTCTTTCCGACCTCCACAACCTGATCTACACCGGGATATTCTGGTATATCAAAGTCAAATGACTTAGCAAACTCGCTGGTAATAAACCGGCCGCCAACAAAATGCCTTCCTCGGAAGTACTTGGCTGCGGTTTTTGGAGCTGTTAGACTCACTAAAACATCTGGGTGGAAGGTATTACCATTCTCCGGTCCGTTGTCGACATCCCATGATGAGGGGATATCAACACTGGTCACAGGAATTTTTGTATGATTGAGCATTTCAATCACAGCAGGAAAAGGCTCCCGAACTGGTGGTTTGAAGGAAAATCCAAACAATGCATCAATGATATGATGAGAGGAGTTTAGAGCAGTGCTCAAGTCGTTTTCGATAAAGGGAATTCCAAAGTTGTGCAATTGTTGCTCCAACCGTTGGAACAGTTCTCCTTTACTCTTTTTTGGATAATATACCGATGGAGAATATCCAAACAGTTTCAAGTGTCTAGCAGCAACTAACCCGTCGCCACCTTTTCATTTTGGTTAATTACAGAACAATGTTAACGTGTTTTATAGTGAATCGTACTTACCATTATTCCCCGGCCCCGCAAGGATCAACACCTTGTCTTTGCCAGGTTCTGGTGGTTGCACTTTGTACACTGCTTGGGCAACAGATAAACCAGCAAGCTCCATCTAGAAATTGTTAGTCATTCTTACTTTCTTCCCTATACTGCGATGAACCCTTACTAATTGGTCAATCGAAAACGCGCCCGACGACATTAATTGCTCGTCCACAGCAGCGGCCACTTTAGCACTCAAAAACTACGTTTTACACTTTGTTAGTCTACATATCAGATCTCATCAAAATCATCATACTCGAAGAGACATGGTGTTGAAACCAAAAATGCTAAATGAGAATGTTGAAATAGTAGGAAGATCGTTGTCTTTCTTGGGAAGAAGAGAGTTGTGATGATTTAAGGATGTGATGTGCTTTGCAACGGCTCACGTGATGTGGTAGGTCATGTTACACCGTCCCCACCTTTTATCCTGTTACCCTGAACAGAAAACCACCCCATAATGCTAGCCAATCTTCATTGAACCTGCTGGATGAATCGTACCGAACTCTGTATTAATTCGACCTAGTCATAAGCTTGCTTTAGAATGGCTTTCTGGTTTACGATGCTGTGCGGCTTTGTTTCTCCTGCGGTACATGTCAGCACGCGCAGACTCCAGAATGTCCCAAAACGTCGCGGAAATCACAATGTACAAATTTATTAACCTCGAAATAAATCCATTGGAAAAAAATCGATATTGATTGAATACTAGTCAAAAGGCTGGTTGTTAGCACTGAGAAAATAAAAAACCCAAGCAAAAAATAATTGCATTGATAAAGAATGTCGGCAAAGAGACCCCAAGAGGGTGAGACGGTAAGTCGCGGCCAATTGCATGTTCATATACGAAAATCTCTGGCTAACAACAATACCTAGGTCGACGATAAAGATTTATTCAACTTTGTCTGCCTAGGAGGTGGCAGCGAAGTAGGGAGAAGTTGCCATGTTATTTCATTCAAAGGAAAAACAATCATGCTGGATGCTGGAGTACATCCTGCGCATGAGGGCCTAGCATCTTTACCCTTTTATGATGAATACGATTTGTCCACTGTAGATATTTTACTGATCAGCCATTTCCATTTGGACCATGCTGCATCACTCCCTTATGTAATGCAGCACACAGATTTCAAGGGCCGAGTGTTCATGACCCACCCTACAAAGGCAATCTTCAGATGGCTTCTGAGCGATTTTGTAAAAGTCAGTGCATCCCCAGATTCGGTGCAACCGCTGTATTCAGATGAAGATCTAGCGGCTGCCTTTAATCGTATTGAAACAATCGACTACCATTCAACAATGGAAGTCGACGGTATCAAATTCACTGCATACCATGCAGGCCATGTTCTCGGCGCTGCCATGTTTTTCGTAGAAATCGGGGGACTGAAAGTACTGTTTACGGGGGATTATTCGCGGGAAGAAGACAGGCACTTGAATCAAGCTGAAGTGCCGAGCCAACGACCAGATATTCTGATCTGTGAATCTACCTACGGTACAGGTACCCACAGACCACGACCAGAAAAGGAAGCCAGACTGACCTCTTTGATTCATTCTACAATTAATAAAGGTGGGAGATGTCTCTTGCCGGTATTTGCATTGGGGCGAGCTCAAGAAATCCTGTTGATTTTGGACGAGTATTGGTCAAAACATGAGGAACTTAAGGAAGTCAATATTTATTACGCCTCAAACCTGGCAAGAAAATGTATGGCTGTTTTCCAGACATATGTCAATATGATGAACGATAAAATTAGAAAGCAGTTCCGAGATTCTAAAAGTAACCCATTCAAATTCAAACATATCAAGAATCTTCGAAACCTTGACAGGTTTGATGATTTGGGGCCATGCGTCATGGTGGCTAGCCCAGGTATGCTTCAAAATGGTGTGTCTAGAGAGCTCTTGGAACGTTGGGCTCCAGATCCGAAAAATGCTCTAATCGTTACCGGTTACTCCGTGGAGGGTACAATGGCAAAGTGGATCTTGAACGAACCTCAGGAGATACCCTCGGTAAATCCACAGAGCAAACCTATCCCAAGAAGATTGACTGTGGAAGAGCTGTCGTTTGCAGCTCATGTAGATTTTACCGAAAACTCCAACTTCATTGACCTGGTCAATGCACCCCATGTCATCTTGGTCCATGGAGAGACAACAAACATGGCGCGGTTGAAGAGTGCACTTTTGAGTAAATACATTGACAGAAAAGGCACTGAAGACGAAGTTAAGGTGTATAACCCCAAGAACTGTTATGAAATTGAGCTTCCGTTTAAAAGCACTAAAATTGCCCGGGTCACAGGGGAACTTGCAGCTAAACCTCCAGTCGAGGGGCAGGTAGTCTCAGGTGTTTTGGTAGAGAAAGATTTTCATTTGAGCCTGCTGAACGTTGCGGATTTAAGAGAATATGCCGGACTAACTACTAGTGTGGTCACTGAGCGACAAAATGTGGTAGTAGACGCTGGCCCAGAGCTTGTCCGGTACCATTTAGAACAAATGTTTGGAAGTGTGGAAATTATTGAGGAGAGCGAGGATGGAGGTATTTTTGAAGTGATGGAAGTGGTTAGAGTTACTCATGTTGGTAACCAGAGTGTTGTTGAATGGATTGGAGATGTAATGAACGATGCAATTGCTGATTCAGTTCTTGCTGTGCTTTTATCTGTAGACTCGTCTCCTGCATCTGTCAAACTATCCAGTCACTCTGGATGTGGGTGTGGTGGCGGCAATAGTGGAGACCAGGAAGTAAAGTCAGATGTGAAACAAGAAGGGGAAGAGGAAGAGGAAGACACCAAGATGGATATCAAAAAGGAAGACGGAGACGAGTTAAAATGCAAATCTCATGTCGATAATTCCACAACAGCTCGAGTGGAGAAAGTTGTGGCTTTGTTGAGAGGCCAATTCGGTGATTCGTTGCAACTTAATGAAGATAAACGGTCTGCTGTTGTACGGATTGAGAATAGAGAAGCGAAGATCGACTTCAAGACACTTAAGGTTGAATGCCCTGTTGCTTCGCTAAGCAACCGGGTTTCTCATGTACTGGAACGAGCGGTTAATACAGTAGCTCCGTTGGCCCAGAATAGGAGCGATTTCACCCAGGCTAGTTTGTGAGAAAATTTCACTGTAAAAACATGTACAAAAGCTTTCTAGAGATATTAATTTATTACTTTTTTTTAGTCCCTTCTATATAATCTATATGCATAATCATGCTTGTCACTCTAGACTAATATGCAAACGGGGTGAGCGTTAGTGCATCTCTATGAAAAAAGATATATATATATAAGCCTAAATAAATTTTAGTTTATGAAATACTCTGTCTCTCAAATCAAAATGCCGAGCTTGAAATCTAGGCTGATTCTGGTTCCTGAACATGTAAGAGAAATGTACACTGTGAAAATTAAATTCCCTGTACGATCGGTGAGTCGAGAGCAGATCAGTGCTTATGTTGAATGGTTGCTAGAAATTGGCTCGCACATCACAGGCTCTGGGAGACCAGAACAAAAAGGAAACTTTTGGTCAATTGAAATGACTGCAGATGCTCAGATTTGGGCTAAAATATTAAAGAATCGTCCAAACCATGCGTATGAGTTAGAACTTGAGGAGGAGTTTGAATTGGATGGCAGCAGTAGTGATGAATTTATTAACTTTGGTACAGGTAGAAGTACGGGTAAATTTCCGACAATTGAAAGCTCCAATGATAATTCTAGTCAATGTGATGACTGTAAATACGAAATGGGGGACAGTACATGTGAATTTATTAAGGAGAGGGAGGAAGGTGAAAAATCCAATGCAGAACACAGTGACATCCGTGAAGAAGAGACTTGCAAGGAAACCAACGAGAAAAATAGCTGCAAAAGTAAGATTCATGGCAAGGAAATCATGGAAGAACAGGTATAAATCTTAGTTTAGTGCATCCTGGAGCCGCCTGTGCGGCTCAATTATGAGCTCCAGGGTCGTAATATGATGCGTCAAACCAGCTTATATTTTCTGTTAGATTTGTGATAGTAAAATAGTGCATTATGATGGATCAGAAGGATTCGACTTCCACTACTCCGACTGAACCATTTGGAACCTGTAGGTGGCCAGTGCACTCTGAAAAATGGAAAACCGGTCTAGCATTTCCCATTCAGCTCTATCCCACAAACCTGCCCATGACTCCATATCCCCATTGAACCCAAGGTCTAATTGGGCCTAGGCTGAATCTTACACTTACTAAGTCTGGAGAAGGAAGGCATTCCGCAGGTGCAGGACGCACGCACATGAATGGTCCTTTCCACTAACGAACCATTTTACAGGATCGGTGGGGAACACCGACCACTTGGGGGCTTGGACTTGTTTCAGTTACTCCTTTGGATCCAAACCAACAGCAATTTGGACGTTTCAACTCTGGCCAGAGCTCATTATATGTTGATCTGTGGCACTCTTTGGTGGTTGTATTAAAGTGTGGGTGTATATGACTATGTTCATACTTTTGTTTTCTCTCCTATACGATTTGAATCTTCTATTGTAGTTTATGCACTGGCTGTGCCCTGATGATCCGACGCCTGTGCCTGGCGATTTAAGTGAAACCCGAAGATCTTTGCTATGCACAGCAAGTAGACTGCGGATTCTGACTCTGATTCTAAAACGTTGGAATCTAGAGTTGGAGCTGCTATATAAAAAAAAGCTTCCTGGCTGCTTGTGTTGGAGTTGAAGTTTTTTTTTTTTTTTTTGCTTTCCTTTTCTTTCTCTCTTTCCCCTCTCCAAGAACTTCTGAAAAGTCTTCTTGCTACTAGCACATTAAATCTAAGGCACCCAAAGAGAAATGAGTGATATTGAAGATGTACATTTGTCTGCCAAGGACAGTTTTAGCAGTACTGGAAAGGGTTTCGGGGAACAGGAAGAACCTCCAGCAAATTTACTATTAGTCACAGTGAATTTCCGACCGAATTTAGATTCCCAAGGTATACTCGATGCTATCAGCGTTCTAGAGGAACAGGGTGCAGAGCTGGAGGAGCATGTTGAAGGCCAACAGTGTGCGAAGTTTCTGATGGATGAACTGACGATATTCTGGGTCAAGCACCAGCAATTCGTGCATAGCATCAAGTAGATATATATGTAATAATTTTATTTACTAACCGCGTTATTTAATGATACTGTCTGGAATAATGATTCTATTTCACAAAACCGTATGCAGTAACAAATTTGGTGGGATTACGATTCCACCAGAGAAAATCCTTGGGGCAGATCAGTGATTATTATACGAGAGTAATCGGACAATCTGAGGGTACTATGCTTGATAGACCAAACGATGAGATCCCTTCAGCCGTACACACTCGACAACGGTATTCTCCGTAGGATGCCGACAACTCTCTTCATCTCATTAAAAGTCACACAGCAAGGCCCTAATTTAGATATCTGAATGATGTTGGTGAAGACATTAGTGTAAGTTGATTTTTGCGATAGGCATGACTAAACGATGACGGAATATTCATTTTGCTATGATAGTTTTCACGATCACCTCCCAAGAAATAGACTCAAGCAAGGATACCTCGAACCTGTTTCCCAACCAAAATGCTTTTATTTTTATGGAGTCGGAAGTACATTAGCGGGTTATAAGTTACGATCTATATTCAATACTCTAATAGATATCCTAGCTTAAGGCTGTTGCTATGATACCTGCGGAATCTACCGTCGGATGGGTGAGGAACCTGGTATTATAGCCATGGAAAGAGAGACACGGAGCTATAGTTCGCTTAGAAACGACCATGTCTCCGCACAGTTTTAGCTGATATTTCCACTCCTTGTATTGCATCCAAAGATGCTGTCGTTGAATATTACGCACACTCGGTGCTGGTTTTATGTATTTATGAATAGCTATCCTCAATGAGGTATTCTCATACTGTAGTCTCAAGCACATTTTCAGTAAATCAGATGCTAGCTCATAAACGATAAAACCCTTCTCTTAGTCTATCTGTTTTCAAGCTGGATGCGGCTGAAAATCACTCAAATATTACGGCATATTTATAATTTCAACAAGTTCGGTCGATTGGCCCAGTTGGTTAAGGCATCGTGCTAATAACAACTCCTTGCATGTGTGGAAACACGCATTCTAGTTAACGCGAGGATCGGCGGTTCGAACCCGCCATCGACCATTTTTTTTGTAAAGTTAACATACCAAGACTACAGGAAGTTTTTTATTGCAGCTCTTTATCACGGGTGAATAAGCCCTGTTAAAGAAGTTTTGACATTTACAGTTCCTATGACGTGACATTGAATTCTGTAGTTACATCCTTTAGCTATATACACTAGCTCAATTCTTTGATAATCACCTGCTTGACAGCATCAATAGTTGGCTCATCAGCGTACAGGTTCTTTCGTTCCATCTTACTGAAGTCCTTAAACTGCTGAGGCAACACATCATTCTCAAAATCAAAACCTTCTACTCCTTTCAATGCGACATCTACAGCATCAGCAAACTTGGCCGGGTGAGCAGTAGATAGTGCGACATAATTTGTAGCCGAAGAAGAATCTTTTTCGATTCTTTGTAGAGCCGCATGAACTGCAACTGCGGAATGAGGATCCAAAATATACTTTGGACTCACTTCTGTGTATACCTTATTAATAGTTTGAGTAGTTTGGTCGTCAGTAGTCCTTTCACTGGTGTATTCTTTTTTAGCAGCTTCGAATGCTTCCTGTGGTACAGTGAATGACCCCTTAGTTTTGAGATCATCCATCCACTGCTTAACAACTAAGCCAGCTTCTGGGTACGACTTTGCAACATTTTCGCTAGCCATGTACCACAAAAATCGTTCAAAGTTACTGGACACCAAGATATCCATAGCTGGAGATAATGTAGAGTAAACAACCGGGTCAGAGCCCTTGGATGCACTCTTAGAGTAAGCACCAGATTCGAAAAATCTATACAGAATATCGTTTTGATTTGTGGCGACAACCAATTCACATGGCAGACCCATTCGCTTTGCGTAAAATCCTGCTAGGATATCACCAAAGTTACCTGTTGGCACGACAAACTTGACCTTTGGCTCTGCTTCTCCAGTTTGCTTCACCAATTGGAAGTACGAATAAAAGTAGTAAGTCATCTGAGCCAGAATTCGTGACCAGTTGATAGAATTCACAGCACCAACATGGTATTTTTTATTGAATTCTTCATCAGCAAATGCTTTTTTCACAACGGCTTGGCAATCGTCAAATGTTCCCTTGACAGAGATTGTATGTACATTTTCATCAAGAACTGTGGTCATTTGAGCTTCTTGGATTGGAGAAACTCGGCCCTCAGGATACAGGATGAACACCGACACATCTTTCTTGTTTCTCAATCCATAGATAGCAGCAGAGCCTGTATCCCCACTAGTAGCACCAATAACGGTGATGATATCTCGATCTTTCGCATCTGGGGCCTTGCTGGCATTTTTTCGAGTCAAAAAATATTCAAAAAGGTTGCCTACAAACTGCAATGCAACGTCCTTGAATGCATAGGTTGGACCATGAAATAGTTCCAATAGATATAGGTTCTTATCCTTATTCAATTCCTTTACAGGAGTAACTTCTTTCGATCTGAATGTAGAGTATGATTTGGATAATAAGCTCTTCAAGTCAGCAGAGGGGATTTCCTCTTGAGAGATATATAGAGACAAAACTTCATAGGCTAGGTCCACGAAAGACAAGTCCTTCCAGGAGTTTAAAGTGGCTTTGTCGACTTTCGGGATTCCTTGTGGAATGTACAAACCTCCATCTGGAGCAAGACCTTCAATGACTGCTTCCTCGAAGGATCTTGTAGTATTTGAAGATCTAGTAGAAAAGTATTTTTGACTATCCATGTTGTTTTGTTCTTTTTTTATTTTATTTTTTACTTTATATTGTGAAGCAGAAGCTTTAGAATTCAGTATAGTACGTATATTTACTTCACGAAATCAATCTGAAAAGTATGGAATTAGTCACTTTTGGGATACTTTGCTGGGGGATGGGACAGCCTCGCACGCCGCCGCCGCGCCGGTATCGGTTGACCAGTAGAGTAATCGTGCGATAGAACATACATCTAGTATCAAAACAGCGACAAAAAAGAAAAAAAAAAGGATTATTAAATAAATTATTTCTACTTGAGAACCACTAATAGTATAATTACTGATTAATCGCTTGTTATGTGGAAAATTACGTCCTGCACTGAGCAGATCAGGTGCTGGCCATGCTACTCACAGGCAAGTAAGAAGCGTTACTGCACAAGAAACCCCCATACATCTATCGCTGACGGTTCTGGGCCAGGAAGTAATTGACTGCTTGCCCAACCAGCTCGTCATTGTAGAATGATGATTTTCGCACATCCTCTTCGTTGAAACCTTTGATACTAGAGATAAGCCGCAAATCTCGAGACTGCGACGCAACCCACTTGCTAATAAACTCGCTTGGATCATCTGCCATTGATTGGAAGAAATCTCGTTTCAATCTAGACGAGTTCAGTGCCTCTACAGTAAGGGCGATCTGGTCGTCAATTTCCAGAATATCACTTTGGTTACTGTACCAATTCTCCAGTACTTTAGCCATTTCTGCACGAATAGGATCATCGGCTTCGATCTCGAAATCATAGATATTCTCCCCCATAGTGTTTTCTACGTCGACACGAATTTCGTAATCAACCTTGATTGGCTCTCGTCGCTCCAGATTTTTAGAGACCAACTCCATAATACTTGGGAAGGAAATGGTTTCTTGGTGGAAAACTTCCTTCATTGCAGCATCGCATTTGATTGTTCGTTTTTCTTCTGGGTCCTGTAATTTATGAAACTTGATATATTGCCACAGGGCAATTACAACGGCTGGTTTTGTATCTTCTTCCATAGCCAATAGCCGAGCTAATGGAGGAGACAATTTAAACTTGTCTGGAAATTCCTTCAGTTGCAAAAAGATCTTGGCCTTCACATTTTGGTCACCTTTCCGCTTAATATCCAACGCATCAAATTCAACAGTAGCACCGGGCTGCTGCGGTTCATGCCACTCGATGATATTGTTACTTTCGTTGATTTCTTCACCACCGTCTTCTGGAGGTTCTAGCTCAACTATAATGCTCGTGAAAAAATTGCTGAACCTCTGACGATCTGGAGCGTCAGCAGCAACATCGTCAACCAATCGCCCTTCGATTCGCAAATTCCATGATGGCACTGCTCCGGTGTCGAAATCAAACGATGTGGCATCCAGCTGTTGGTTGTTTTGCCATGGTTGGTCAATTGCGGTGTTTGAGATGAACACACGTAGTGTTTGGGTCTTTTTGATGCTTCGTGAGAGCGAATCTTGCAAGTCTAGCCGTTTTCTGCTGATAGTGGCATCTAATTTACGCTCTGCCTCCTGCAGGTCGAGATACAGTTTACTCTCTGGGATGATTTCTGCCACACGTTCAGGCAAATTTCGATCAGTTGGTTTGGACTGATAATGTTGTTGGGCACTGTGTGAATCCGGCATTGCTGCAGCCACACCACCTTGACCTGGTGGAGCCCCAGCCATTGGGGAGGCTTGGGCATGTCCAGGCTGAGCGTATCCTCTAGCTCCTGGTCTCATTATGATATTTTCTGATGATGAAGGAATATGTCGCGTTTTCGGATACCTTTTTTGTTGTAGTATGAAAAAAAAAAGTTCCTAATGTTTTCTGGGAGTTGGGAGTTCTTTGCGCCGCATATGCACACAACGTTGTGCGCATGGAAATGTAGAGTAGTGGATATAAATATATATATATATACATATCAATCAAATGGTTCGTCTCTAGAGCAGAGAGAGGAAGGAGGAAATACAAATAAATAGAGCATTACTCAAAATTTGAAAGAGATTAGAACCGGACTATCTATTGGGCTCAGCTTATGCCACTTTAACACCACGCATGGATCCAATACATTCACCTCTATTCATTGTAGTGAGACATAGTCTCGCGTGCTGGCGAAACGAGCCTTACCAAATCTCAGATTTCGAGATCTAGACCAAAGGTGATCGAGATCTTAGTATATAGACCTAAGTTCTTTGTGGTGTGTAATACACAGGGGAAGTTGGGTCGCATATTCACAGTTTCTGCTGCTGATCTTTATGTCCACATTTTAAGGTATCAATGAAGCAGATTTTATATGAAAGCCCAAGATCCTAACGGTATAGAGACACACAGCCGATCCCGTCGGTATTGGCCAGCTTCCGTTAAGCATGTCTCAGCAAGGATTGAGCAGCTGCAGCAAGTTAAAATACTGGTAAAGCCGAAAGCCTGTGATGAAGCCCTATTCTTATCCTTATCATCCTTTCTCAAAATTTTAATTTCTCGACTCTAACCCTCAAAGGGAGACAGAAATATGCATTTTTTGGCCCTTCCAAATGAGCTACTTCAAGACATTTGCGAATATTCGCTAGAATCTCTCCCGGAGCTGAGTCAGACATGCTCCAAGCTTCGCAGTGCCCTGAGCTACTCGGAGTTATGGCGAAAGCACAACTACAAAATGTACAAGGAGATGGGTCTGTGGCCCTCAGAAATTGATTCGATCCCTGATTTCCATTTAGATTATTGGAAACAACTGGAGATTAACAGAGAAGTACAAAATCTACTAAATCTAGTAGTTACTGGTGCTCCATTTCCGCGGCAATACACTACGAAAATTTGCGAGTATGGCCCCAGGGCACGGTTGATACTACATCGAAAACGAGATCTTCTGAACCAAGAATTCATCCCAAGTGGACCAGACAATAGCATTGCACACGTATATCATGCTGAAGATTTGCTGACTGTTATAAGACGGCGAAGAGCACTGGAACAACTATGCGCTGTGGCAAAGGATCCCGCTTGTTATGATGCTTTAGACCTCTTCCAAGTTATTAATGCAGGGTTTCCGGAAAACCCAGAAGACCCAACTACAACTGACAGTATGTATCTTGAGATACTAAAAAATGTGAACGGGGAGTGTACTCGTGATTTTGTGACTGGTAATTCGAGCCGCTTGTTAGACAACGATAGAAACAAACAGATAGCAGTTGATCTGCTTAATGAAGTAACCAGGGTTCACAAAGCGACTGAATTGAAGCGATCTGGCTTTTCTACATCAGTAGATAGACGCCAATACCGTTCGCTAGTCTATGTGTGCACTTATTGCACGATCCTGAGGGCCTACGGTTTCAAAGCGAAGCCCATGTTATACAAGTCAGGTTTGAAATGGCGCGGATTTGTTCAGCTGTTTTCTTCTTCTCTATCCTCATCACAACCAGTGTTACAGAAAGAAGAAGAGGATTCCTTTTTCGTTATGGTCTCTGACTCTCCCAAAATATACACTAAACCAGAACTGGATCAATTCGCACATGAACGCAAGGTCACTTGGTCTTCACTAGAAGAGATTGCATGTCGATTCATATCAACCACTAGCCGAGTGACATCTGAGCAGCAGGCTAGTCAAGTAATGAGTAAAGCTATCAGGGCTATATTTGCTACTAGCGGCAGATTCCTGGAATGGACAAATTCGTCGTCATTGGAGCTGAAAAATCCACTCAATTCAGTTAGTATCGATGGAGAAATGTTGGTAGCTGGCCAAGTTTCTGATCACCTTCTCCTGAAACGAATGAATGGCGAAACAACTTATACTACGTCTACTCATATAGGCAAAGTGGTTCGAGATCAGCGCCAGACTTCAAGGTATGGGGTGGTTGTCAGTGGAGACGACAGCGTTTTCCATATCTTGCGAGATGATCAGTCTGTAACTACAATCCCAGAGGGATATTTCGAGATTCTCAAACCTAAAGCATACGAAATACGATCTTGGTATCGTCAGCATATAAAGCATCTGGGGAGGCATTTCTGCGGCTATGATGAGACCATTGGCGAGTTCATACCACGTCAGACTGTCGTAGCTTGAATATTTTAACAGAAACCGACCCATTTTTGGTAGACAAAAAACTATTTAGAACCAAAAACATCACCATTAAACCATTAAAAAAAGCTAGAAACTAGATATATATAATATACAGGAATTCAGATCTATACTGAGCATCGATAGATCTTTGTTCTCTGGTTCCTGAACTGAATTGTCTCTCGTCGTTCCAGGACCATCAAAGTCTTATCCAAGACATGCTTCGAGTGCTTGCCGCTGTTGACATATTCTCGAACCAATGTCTGATAAGCAGTGCTCCATCCGATCGGCAGACGACGTTTCAAATCCTCTTCTAGTCGGTGTACATCTCGAATCATCTCGTCTTGATTACCACCACCTTCTTCTCCAACAGCGTTCATCGTGGACGCAAAGAATAGTCTCAATGCTTCATCAACATGCTCTTCAGTAGCCACTGGTAACAAATGCAGTTTCGCAATCGATTCAGTTATTCGAATAATGGCCTCCAATTGTCGCACAGTAATTGGAATGGAAGATCTTTCGTCATTTCGAAGTTCCTTCTGGTGAACTTTTCTTCGAATTTCCACAAAATTACTCGCCAGCTTTTCTGTAGCTTCTGGCGAAAGACGTGGTGCACATTTGGCTCGACAGTACGAAACATACCGCTTCATCTTTTCAATTGGAATATCTCCAACTGCTTCCTGAACTCCGCCAGCCCGGTTCATGTGGATGTTCATCACGTGGTTAGCAATGGTCTGATCTCGCGATTCATCATGCTCATCTTTGACCAAGAAAATCATGTCGAAACGAGACAAAATCGTAGTTTGAAAATCAATATTCTCACCAGGGGATTTCATGTCGTCGTATCTGCCAAAGATTGGGTTGGCAGCGGCTAAAACACTGGTTCGCGAGTTGAGAATTGTGGTGATACCAGCTTTGGCAATAGAAATGGTCTGCTGTTCCATTGCCTCATGAATAGCGACTCGATCTTCATCCCGCATCTTGTCGAATTCGTCGATACATACTACACCACCATCGGCCAGTACCATTGCACCACCCTCAAGATAAAACTCACGAGATGAAGTGTCTCTTTGTACTGATGCAGTCAAACCAGCAGCAGAAGAGCCTTTACCTGATGTATAAATAGAAATAGGGGATACTTTTTCAACGAACTTCAGCAGTTGAGATTTGGCTGTACCGGGGTCACCAAGCATCAACACATTGATATCACCTCTGAGCCGCATTCCATCCGGAAGAATTCGTTTAGACCCACCCATCAACAGACAAGCAATAGATTTTTTGATATCACGATTACCATAAATTGAAGGTGCAATGCTATCGGCGAATTTTTCAAACAGATTAGGGGTTCGCGAGAGTTTCAAAAACTCTTCTTCTTCCTCTTCTGTGAAAACAACATGGCTCTGGCTATCGTGCTCAAGTTCAGTTTGGATCCCTACTACTCGAATATATGGGTTTCGGATAGCCACTGCACTAGCGCCTTTGACCTTGTTTTGATAAATAGAATAAATACCCATAATTGTGCAGCGAGTACCGGGGATCACCCGGTTGGTGAGATATCTGTCTGCTGACATCATAATGTGCCGAGGCATTTCTCCTACTGGGACCATATCAGGAGCTTCTTGAAGCTTCAAAATTTGTTGATCTTGGAAAGTTGATTTGTCGTGAACAATCACATATGGGTCTCTAGGGCATTTTTTCGCTTCTCCGCCTACTTCAGAAGACCCAGGCCCCAAACAGACTTGAGGCATGTTAACTTTGCTAAAGCCACCAGCGACTTCAACTCTGTGGGAATGGCGACAATTTCGACAAACAAGCTGCAGTATAGTTGCTTTAGATGATAATGTGGATGCACCAATAACAATGCCTGGGATTCGCACTAATTTCGAGATGTAGTTGGCGTTCAAATCTCGAATTGGAGTTGCAGTGGCATTTGATTTTAATATAATCTGACATGGTGGTACATTATCTTTTAGTTTACTGTCAAACGTCTGACCATTCTCATCGTTGCCTCGTTGTTGATTCTCAACGAGTGAGAGATTTAGAAGTTTTCGGGCAACTTCTCTTGTAGCATTCTCGAAAACAGGCAAAATATCGCCGGGTTCATCAGCAAGTTTTTGACCAAGGTCTTCATTGTACGCCAGAACATGACCTACATCTACAGTCAAACAGTAGTTCTTGATGAGGATATTCTGTCGAAGTTGATCTCGGTACACAAAGGTGTTGTCAATCCAGAAATCGTGAATGAATGATCTGAACTGTGACTGGATTAGGGCCAATGAATTTTCATCGGGCTCTTCACCCTGGAATACAGATGTTGAATATACTCTTTCTTGATTAAAGGACATTTTATGGTACAGAGCAAATGGAAAGAGTTCGCAGAAAGAAAGAAAAGTGAAGGAAAAGGGAATTAAATTGAGAGTTTTCGCGTCGAACAAAAAATCTAATTACTGTTCCGTTTTGGGACTACGCGTTTTCTGTGACGCGATCGGAGGCGAAAAACAGTGTATGTGATGTAGCTCATCTATAACACCACGCGTCCGGCTGTTTCCTAAACGGGAGAGACATTCGAAAGGAGGCTCACACTTTTAATGAAGCGTATATCTTTATGTGTATCTATCAATTATGTTGATACCTGCCTCACGTGTTTGGCACGTGCCGTATAGTTTTACCAAATATACCTATCTATGAAGAGATAGGACCATTAGGAATATGGCACCGACTGTAATGAAATATCGGGATCTAGTTCTTGAAGCGCTTTCGTTCCGGTGGTCTTGGTATCTCCTTGGAATTATCTGAGGCTACAAGCACAGTCATAAACAATGGAGCGACATTACTGGTCGGCATGAATAAGAAGTAATCTCTGCTGCAGGACTGAAATGTAACAGATTCAGACAATCTGCTAGAGGGATTTAAGTGGTCCAATACATGGGCGAATCTCAGCAGGCAGTTAATCAGAAGCTACAAGGTCTTGAAAGTTTCCAGTTTAGTAGTTCTGCACGAAATAAACAAGAGGGACTACTCCTGCGAATCGTTGAGAAGTCTTATATCAAATTTATTCAATCGCAGCTTTGCTACCTCTCCTTGCCCAAGAGTTGGCCAATGATCAGCACAACGGTTCTCTAAAGACGCTAGTCTCCAATTTAGCCCAACTTTGTAGTCTCCAATAAATGCACCAGTACAAACCTAGGTAGACTATTAATTCGCATCCTGAAGCTTGTCCAAGTATATAGCCAAAACCGATCTATAACTGCCTAACCGCTTGAACGTCGATGCGGCTCGGACTGAAGTTTACCCCGCGCGCGTAGCTCCCAGCCCGACATCCACAAAGTGCTTCTTAATCCTTCTGGAACTTTCACTAGAAATCCTCAAAATCGGTGTATATATATTTCAAGCTGAAAGATCGGGTTATTGACCTTTTTTTTTTCTCATTCCACCAAATTTTTCTCTCTAATTTCTTGTTTTTGAATTATCTCACCAGTCTTAAAAAGTTTTTAAAAAATGTCAGACGTTGAAAAGGTAAGTTTTCAAACAAAAGTCAAAAATAGCATACTAACTGTCAAAAAAATTGTAAAATAGTTCAAATCCGAGGGTAATGCTGCATTTGCCTCAAAAGATTTCGAAAAAGCAGTAGACTTGTTCACTCAAGCTATCAATGCTTCTGAATCACCAAACCATGTACTCTACTCAAACCGTTCTGGTTGTTATGCTTCCATGAAAAAATGGCAAGAAGCCCAAAATGATGCGGAAGAATGTATCAAGATCAACCCTTCTTGGGCTAAGGGTTATACAAGAAAAGGAACTGCCTGCCATGGTCTAGGCGACCTATTGGGAGCCAATGATGCATTCGAAGAAGCCCTGAAGCTTGATCCAAGTAATGTTCAGGCCAAGAACGGGCTTCAAAGTGTTAAAGATGCCATTGAACGAGAAGCTGCTCAGGATGGAACTACATCAGATATGGGATTCGGCCAATTGTTCAGCGATCCAAATCTCTATACCAAATTGGCCAACGATCCTAAAACTAAAGATCTAGTCAACAAACCAGGATTTGGTGATAAGATCAAGCAGCTTCAGGCCAACCCAATGATTGCTTTGCAGCAATCACAAGGTGATCCAGACCTCATGGCTATTATTTCTGTTGCATTGGGTGTTGATGTTCAGATGCCTCCACCAGGATCTGATCCTCTACAGCAGTCTCAGCAATCAGAACAGCCAAAAGCACAACAGCAACATTCATCTGCAGCCGCACCAAAGAAAGAAGAAAAGAAAGCTGAGGAACCAGTAAGCGAAGAAAAACAAAAAGCAGATGAAGAAAAAGCTAAAGGTAATGATCTGTACAAGAAACGTCAGTTCGATGAGGCTATCAGTCATTATGATGCTGCCTGGGAAATCTACAAAGATATCACTTATTTGAACAATCGTGCTACCGCAGAGTTTGAAAAAGGTGACTATGAAGCATCAATCGCTACCAGTGAGAAGGCAATTGAACACGGAAGAGAATCATTTGCCGACTATAAGCTTCAAGCTAAGGCATACAGCAGAATCGGTTCTTGCCATTTGAAGAACGACGATTACAAAAAGGCCATTGAGTTCTTCAACAAATCATTGATGGAACACCGAACTCCAGATACTTTGAAGAAGCTGAAGGATACTGAAAAGGCCTTGAAGCAATGGGAGGAAAAATCTTATATTGATCCAACCAAAGCGCAAGAAGCACGAGAAGAAGGAAACGAAAAATTCAAGCAGGGAGATTTTCCAGAAGCCGTTAAGAGCTTTACTGAGGCTATTAAGCGAGATCCTGAGGACCCACGTGCCTATGCTAACCGAGCTGCTACCTTTTTGAAGCTTATGAACTATCCTGATGTAGTTAGAGACTGTGATACCGCTTTGTCGAAGGATCCTTCCTTCATCAAGGCTTATACTCGAAAGGCCACAGCTCTTAAGATTATGCGAGAGTACAGAAAGTGCTTGGAAACTCTAGAGGAAGCCCGAGAAAAGGATACTGAGGGTAAATACGCTCGGGAAATCAATGAGCTGTATCATTCTGCTACATCAGCTCGATTCCAGCCAGTAGAAGGTGAGACTCAGGAAGAGACTTTGGAGCGGGTTTCCAAGGATCCAGAAGTTGTTGAAATTTTGCAAGACCCAGCTATGCAAGCAATGTTGCAACAGGCCCAGAATGATCCAGCGGCTTTGCGAGATTACATGAAGAATCCTGAGGTTGCAAGAAAGGTCAACTTGCTGGCTGCAGCAGGTGTTATTCGAACTCGATAATTTGGTGCACCAGTGGACCACCGCTATCCAAAAATCGATGTTGGAACTGCTCCAGTGGAAGAGTAATTTTAGCTATTTATACATAGGGAAATAAAGTTTTATTCTAACTTTTTTAGTTTCAAATTCACTTAGTGCGATAGAGATGCGTAAGCGAGATATCCACTATAGATATATCGTTAAAAGAGTACTTCTTTCCAAATCTTTTTGTCACAGTCTATAAATATATATAGAGAGTATTCCAGACTACCCAGTTTTGGCAAAGTTAGAATCGTTACTTGTGGGAGAATCTAATGCCGTTCCGTTTGAGCCGCACAGACTCAAGAAATAAACAAATATATTCTCAGTGTGGTGTCAAGTTTTCAAAAAGCTGAAAACGAAAAGGACCGGGTTTCTAATTCACTGGGATATAAAGGTACATCAAAATCTCTCTATAGAGTATTGATGGAACTTCAATATCAAACTAGTCCCACGTGCTAGTTGATCGGGGCTGTATGGGTTTACTCTAGCAAAGCTCCTATCGGCACTGCACCGACAATTTTTTTCTATTGTTTTTCTCTTTTCGCTTTTATCCCTATTCTTTAGTCCTTCCTCCTCAGCCTTGTATAGCAGATACATTTATTATATAAGTCATGAGTACAGTACAGAATAGAGTACTGAAAATCACAAGGATCATATCGGCAGTCATCACCTGTGCATTGGCTGCTGGTCCTATATTTGTATGTGTCAAGAATTTTTGCTTTGTCCGTTTACTTCGCTTGTGTGGAGAAAACTAACTTATCATATATAGGGCTTTGCAGCGTTGAAGCATGTATTAATATCCGAAAAGGTGTATCACCAAGATTGTAAACACCACGAAGTACAACAAGGAACTTATGTATGCCTCAGACAAGATGAGAAACTCAACTTTATGTTTACTACAGCCGCTGTTGCCTCAAGTGCTGCCACCATAATCGTATCGACCACCGTAGATAAACTGGGCCCAAGAGTTTGTGGTATGTTAGGCGCCATAATATTGGGACTTGGTTCATGGATCATGAGTAATGTTGAACTGCTTGCCAGCATAGATGGGTACGTTGTTGGATATATGCTTATCGGTCTAGCTGGCCCTTTTATCCTATTAAGCACCTTCCAGCTCTCAAATATGTTCCCTCGACACTCCGGGCTGGTTTTGGCACTCTTTACCGGTGCCTGTGATGCATCTTCTGGGTTGTTTTTGGCATACCAAGTAGAATATCTCAAAAAGTCGATATCTATAAGCCAGTTCTTCAGGTGGTATATGCTTGTGCCAGTTTTTGTGTTTGGCTCAGAGCTACTGATTATGCCCAAGAATGCCGAGCGTCAATCTATGGGGGCAATCGCTAGAAGCTTAGAGCAACAGCAACAAAGACAGCAGCTCGATGAAGATGCAGACGAAACGACTTCTTTACTGCCTAACCGTCCAAATGAATATCGGGAAATCGATTTCACCCATGGTATGGATGGGCAAGTGCATTTTGAACGAAGAAGGCGACAGAAGCGATCATCAAAACGTCAACAACGAAATGAATCCTTGAACAATGTGTTCAAAGATCCAACTGAGATATCCGGAGTATGGGGTGCCTTGCATCATTTAGCAGGCTCCAAACAGCTGACCTCGCCTTGGTTCATTCTGATACTCCTAGTTACAGCCGTACAAATGATTGTCATCAACTACTTTATTGAAACAGTTTTTTCTCAATATCAGTACCTACTGAAATCTGAGTCTGAGGCACAGAGTATCAATGACTATTTTAATGTGGCTTTACCAGTAGGAGGCGTTGTAGCGATTCCAATGATTGGAATCTTGTTAGACAATTTACCAACTCTAACTACTTTTTCATTGTTAACTGCGGTCTCAGTAGCAATAGGGTCATTAGGCTTTGTGTCCACTAAGTGGGCTGCAATTTTGCGAATCACTCTGCTTGTTCTCTATAGGCCATTTTATTTCACTGCAGTTTCCGATTACACTGCCAAAGTGTTTGGATTTGATACCTTTGGCTTTGTTTATGGGCTGGTTCTAACTCTGGCCGGTCTTGGAAATTGGGCCATGGTCTATTTCGATTTCATGACCCATAGGATGTTCCACAAAAACCCACTGCCAGTAAATGCGGTTCTTACTGTTGCCTCTGGAACAATAGGAGCAGTTTTTGTTGTGTTCTTATGGACCCAATCAAAGCATATCCGTCGAAAGCAGCTTGAGGATGAAGCTCGGCATGCTCCAGTCCAACACATGCCAGGAGGGTGGGAGACTGACGATGAGGAATATGACAGTGAAGTCGAGGGAAACGGCCAGCCAACATCGCATACAGATGATTGCAGAACCGGAGCATGTGAGAATTGTGTTTGTGAAGTATAATATAAACACACACTAACTTGTTTTCTTTCTTTTCATTTATTTTCTACTTTTTGGCCTTTTTGAGAGCCAATTGGCCATTAACAATCTCTGTCTCATATCCGGCCTTCTCAATTTCTTGCTCAGATACCGGCTTTTTAGCCTCAAGTGCCGCAACAATAGCCTGATTCTCCGGGTTGTTTTCTAATAAATATCGAATACACAAAATGGCACGCTCACGAATGAATGGATTATTCAAATCAATGATGCAGTTGGACAAGACGACCTCCAATCCATGTCGCTCTCTAATTTCATCTTGTACTTGTTTATTATGCATTGTCAGCAAACTCAGAATTGATATGATCTTCCCTTTAATCAAGGGAAATTCCTGGGGAGGTCCATGCTCTTCCTTGGAGACATCAGCCAACTTGTTTCTTTGTGGTAAATGTGATTGTGCATTGCCGATCAACTCAACTAATGTTTTCACAATACCTCTTTCTGGCGAGAGTATGCACTTCTTAACACTATCTTGATCTTTGCCTCCTTCTATCAAGGTCTGAATGGAATCCAGTACTACAACAAGCCCATTCCATATGTTACTAATTTCTACTTGTAGCTGCTGCGAGTATTCTGGCGAGGTATCTGCAGCTGTAATAAACGGCATTGCCTTTATCGAGGCTTTTTCAAGATGGTTTATATAGCTGACGGTTAATTTAGACTGGTTGTCGAGTGTCAACTCCTGGTCTTCGATGCATGCCGGGATAGCGGCATCAAATAACTTTAGTAGTGATAAGTATTGGTCTGTAGTCATATTCTCCTCCGATAAACTCTCAAGGAAAAGTGATCCGTAGCCGGACGAAATAATATGTCTTGTAATTTGGTTTAACATCACGGCGTGGCTTTCATTTTGGCTATCCTCTGAGAACCACCGTTCTGTGTGTGCCAGAATAGTGAGGAGAATTGTGTATCCAGGAGTCTCATTTTGTCGGGGAAGCAAATGATCTAATCTAGTTGAGTCTTGCTTGATATATGTCTCAAGAAAGACAAGTAATGCTTTCGAGTTAGCATCATCTGAAGCCAGTTCTCGGCAAAGAGCTCGAGTCGAATCGTTATCCAAAGAGTTCAATAATTTTTCAAATAGAGGCATCGGTGGTGCGGCTGAAGTAAAGGATGAGGCAATCTCAGAACTGAAATTAGCCAGAAATTGTAATATCGAGTTAAGAAGCTTGACATCCCATTGCGACATTTCCTTCTGTATTAGAAGGATACGTCGTAACTCTTCTATAGCCAAATTCCCGGTCTTGTTCGACCATGCTAACAAACCTGCACCAGGAGCGCATATTAGTCCACGGGCGATCAAAATTATTCCATTAAGATACCGTTTATATCCCTCTCCCGCAAGCCTATTGGCATGTTCGAAACATTTCGATATTGCCTGCCAAGTAGATTCATTCAAACCATATTTCTCTCTATTGTATTGGTGTTAGAAGTTTAATAAGCTTACTTTTTCATGACTGGTGCAACTTACCTGAATGAAGCATCTAAAACTGACTCTCTTAATAGTGGATTAAGATCTGGCGGAATTTGTCCCTCAACTATCTTCTCGCCATTTTCGAACTCTTGGACTGCGGTCTCAAGAAATTTATTCAGATCAAGGCTCATGATCGGAGTTGCAAAGAAACAGAGGTCACACAAGAAATAAAAAAATTTGGTGCTGAATCTTGGGACCGAAACCCACCGACTAGACAAATCTGACTTCTTTAAGGATATGCTAGTCGTAAGACGATTGTCTACGTCTATAATTCCACTTATCAAACGGAATCTGCTGCCCCCTAGGCCTAAAATCAACGAAGATGATATTCAAGAGGTCTTCATAAAAGGAGGTGGTAAAGGGGGCCAAAAGATAAACAAAACGAATAGTAAAGTTCAACTGCAGCATGTTCCCACAGGAATCGTAGTGTCCTCACAGCATACCAGATCTAGGGAGCAAAATCGAACGAAAGCCCGAGAGATTCTAGCGGCTAAGGTAGAAGATCTTACTGTTCCCAAGGGACAAAGTCGTAGTGCTATTGTGGCTCAATACAAGCAGAACAAGGCTAGGAAGAAGAAGGCAAGAGCGAAAAAGAAGTATGCTGCTTTAGATGCTGCAAAGAATGAACAACAACTGGAGCAGAGCCAAGAACAGACTGGGGATACTGAGACTGCGCCGAAGTAGTTATTGCATTGAAAATTAATAGAAGAAAAAAAGAAATAAGACAATATTTATTATTACTATTCGCTATCACTATCGCTGTCAACTTCATTTTGACTCGTTTTATTGGATACCGCACCGTTAGATCTGGATTCTTCGAATCCCATCCAGCCTTCGTCATCATCTTCATCAAATTCTTCCTCTTCCATCTTTTCACCGTCTTCATAATCAATCTTATTCAATTGTATATCAGGTGTCTCCTCGGCATGCCCGAGAAGATACTCTACGGTGTAAAGATTCGCATTGGACACTCGGGATACCTCAGTATTCAATCTGGTGACATATTTCTGCAAGCCACGAATAGCACTGGCAAAGTCCTTCATGTTTTTGGTAATAAATCTGCCATGACTGGTGATCAAGGCCTGAATCCACAGCAAATGGAATTCTACATGCGGAGATTCGTCAGCGATGCTGGACACAAATTCAAGCATTCGCTTCAGATACACTTGAGGTAGTTCAGATGCAGTGATTTCAATATCTCCGAATGGAATTGATTCGTATACTTGGTGGACTACTTTACGTTCACCCAGTCGGAATGCCATGATAAGAGCGGTTAAAAATTCATTCTCCTTGAGCTTTTCTAGAGTAGTTTCCATAGTAATATCAATATCCAAGTCAAATGGGTCAAATAGCAAAACCTCATCGATGGAGTATACAAGCAAACCCTCTGTAGAAGCCGCACCGAAACTCTGACTAGTTGGGGAAAACTGGATCGCTGTGGTTCGAATCGCTGGTCGTGCTTTTCTGACTGATAAGTCACCCTTTTGAGCCCCGGGAAGAGTATTATCAATACGATCCTCTAAATCGGATGCTTCTCCTGTAGTGTCTATTAGATCTAATGGGCCGGCGTCAGACATGTTTTTGCTGTTAAGCTTGTCTAATGTACCATCCAGAGTCATATTTCGAGAGATGGTGAACTTTCTAAGTACCACTTCATTGGCAACGTCATACAGACATATGTGTTTGCTGTTACCACCTGCAAGGATAGTTGATCCGTCAGAGTTGTAACAGAGTGTAGTAAAATGCTTTGATCTGGTGGAATTCTTGGCAGCAAATCTATCGGTGGCATGTCTACCCCCAGAGATGTCTTCACGGCCATCGATGGTACCAACTTGAGCTCCCGAGACTGGGTCCCAGAATGTGATTTGACCGTCAGTTGTAGCTACTGCGATTTGCTTAGAGTCAGGTCGAATAGTTACACACATGACATCAGTTTGAAGTTGTAGAGGCTCCACGAGGGTTTTCCGACCAAATACACTCCATACCCGAACAGTACGGTCCCATGAGGCGGAAACTAGAAGTCCATTCTCAGTGCCAAAACACAGACTAGATACTGGACCTGTGTGGCCGCTAAGCCGGTCTAATAGCTGGGCAGTTTGTACAGACCACAAGTGAATATCAAAATCATCATAGGAGCCTGCACAGACGATTTCTCCACTGGGGTCTATTGCTAATGATGTGAATTGTATTCTACTGGCGGCAGTAAATGTCCGGAAATTTCTGTATCGCAACAGATCCCATGCTCTTACAGATCCATCCATGGAAGCAGAAAAGAGGACATTTCCCCGTTTCGAAAATTGTAGCGCAGTGACTGCTGCCTGATGGTCAGTGAATGTGACAATGCAAAAACCCGATACTGCGTCCCACACTTTGATTTTACCATCATCAGCGCCAGTGACAATTCTACTGCCATCTGGAGAGTATACCAAGGAATTCATTGAATCGAAATGTCCCTGTTGTTTGAGAATGTATGATTCAGATTTCCATTCCCATACAAGCAGCTGACCCAATTTGGAGGCCCCGAATGCGAGCCATTCTCCGGTACTATTGATGGTGACGAAGTCGATATCGTTTTGAGATATGCTCAGTGTCTGGAGTTGAATGTATTCTGGCAGCTCATAAAGGCCAAAAACACCAGAGGCAAAACCCACTACTAGTAGGTTACTCTCAGGGTGGAAAGCTGCACAACGTACTTTGGCATCCTGCTTGAAATAATTTTTATTAACAATTCGCCAGTTGAGATCGCCCTGTTCTTCTTCCCCTGGCCGCGTCGTGTATTTCCATTCAAACAATGCACCATCCTTACTAACGGTATAAATAGACTGCTGGTCTTCACTGAAAAAGGCTGAAATTACAGCATCTCGATGACCGCCCAATGCGGTTGCAGCCGCACTGTCTTTTGCCTCTAGAGAATATATCCGAGCAGTTAGATCCTTTGAGGCAGTCAAAAAGAACCTCGAATCCGGAGACCATGTAATTGATGATACGTCTGCGTAGTGTCCTGTATAGATTCTGTGTCGAATAAATGGGGCAAATTGCTTTTCGCTGGTTTCTGGTGTTTTCCATACTTGGATATGTCTGCCACTGGCGACGGCGAAATGGCGCCCATCAGGAGAGAACTTGATATCCAATACTCGTGACTTGAAGTTAAAGTGATGCATGACGGTCCTCTTGACCATATTTACAAGAATAGCTCTTCCATCATCGTCAACTGAGATGAGGAGGGTTGACTGGGGGTTTAGCGCTATCCGAGCGACATTCTTTCTGTGTTCATAAGAGAATGTGAATGATTTGTTACTGCAAAAGTTAGTCAAGGACTTGTTTTTATACCGATATAGGTATGTTTTGATTTCACATACTTTACAAGGTCAAATATGCTGACTCGATTTCCTACAGGACTCAGGATGGATGATCCGTCTGGGGTGAACAGAAGGTTACCTTGTCGATACACTGTACCCAATAGTGTTGATAACTAAGTAAAACAAAAAAGGTTAGTATCAGTTATAATAGACATTAAAGTTATAATAGTCTTGTATTTATCCAGGTTGATATTTCAATAGAGATGTTCTAGTCGGCATCTAACTATCGAATCGGGTTTGTAAACGAGGAAGACTTTCTAACTGAATGGAGAAAGAGAAATATCCACATAGAAAAACAGGTATCAAAACTATGCAGGTTCTCGGGATTTCCCATACCTTGAAATCAATGCTCATATTGAATTATGTGGTGGTTGTAAGTTTATCAATATGATGCTTGATCTGAAAAATATTCTGGAAATCCAAAAATTTTTTGCATGAAAAAAAAATTATATGTTCGAGCCGCTTTGGGATATCCTCAGGGAAAAAAAAAAAATCTTGGTGCACCTCCGACATACATCACCATATCATCGATAATAGAGGAACCAGAA
Organism: Blastobotrys attinorum; assembly: GCA_030564265.1. Classification (NCBI taxonomy): domain Eukaryota; kingdom Fungi; phylum Ascomycota; class Dipodascomycetes; order Dipodascales; family Trichomonascaceae; genus Blastobotrys; species Blastobotrys attinorum. Next base: position 84,320 of record JAJLUM010000041.1, read on the forward strand.
AATGGTCAAATCGAAAGTAAAAAAGGAAGAGAAGAAAGGAGGAATTTCGGGACTGGCACCAAGTGTCCAGAAGTCACCGCCAGTTAAGAAGCTGTCTAGTAAAATCATGGATATGAAGGTATGTTTATGCAGATACATATTTATTTTTTGCTGCTAGTACTAATATATCCCAATAAATCAGTTCATGCAACAAGCGGAGGCTAGAGAAAAACAGGAAGAAGAAAAAAAAGAAGAAGCTAGTATAAAGGATAGTTCGCATTGGTCACTCTCACATTTCAAAGACACAAAAGAGAAAAAACAGGCACAAAAACCTACCGTCACATATTCTGAGATCATGGGTGGCTCACAGGTACAGGGCCGAAGAAGCTGGGGCAATTTTAATATTAAGCCGGTATGCATAAGCTATCCATATTTAAAAAGTACAAGAAATTTAACCAATTTGTAGGAACCTGAGAAAGAAACAGAGTCCCAAGCCGAGGGAGAGAACGAGTCTTCAAACTCGACCGACGACGAATCTGCTGCACCGTTGAAACGGAAGAAAGACACTAAATCCAAGGAGTCAAAATCCAAAAAACAAAAGCAGTAGTTTCCAAGTGTAGGACTGTGGGTCGTGGTGCACATAGTCTGTTTTCCGTTGTACATTGATATATGAAATTATTTATTATTTGCGCTTCTTTTTCGAGTCGTTTATGAACCCACCTTGAACCAATGCATCTCGAGCACTCGAGTTTATATGTTTGAACCTGTAGATCAGTTGTTAGTAGAAGTGATAATAAAATAGAATAAACGCTTGTTTTTTCTTAGGGTGGTGTGCGGCTCGTGGGGCTCAAACACACCCCCTCCCTGTCACATACCTATCGGGCCCAAGATGAACTCCTCCAAACCACCTTGATACACAAACCACGACATTCCAGCAGTCTGTGAGCTGCAGAAGGTGCAAGAGTCGACCACCTGCAGCTGTTTCTCCGTCATCATCGCAATCTTGAGTTACAACCCCGCCACTATCTATCCTCCATGCCGTGATATTGTGAGTCGCTTTGCCAATTCTCTTGTCCAGCTTTAGCTTTGCAATCTTTTCTGCTGCCTCCTGGGCTGAATGGACTTCTGCAGCTCTTGCTACAAACAAGCTTTTTCTATCTAAAATTGGATCCGATTCTATCCAACCTGCGAATATGTCTGCCGTACTAGCGTCCGACTCAGGCTTATCTATATGTTCGTTTTCCTCTTCTTCTTCTGCATCATTGCTAGTGGTGTTTTCGAGCACCTCCCTCAATGCTTCTAGGAAATCAAATACACACACTTGTCCTGACACAAACACTGTCGACAGGACATCTTGAAGCACGCCTTCATACCGATTTGCGCTCAGAATATGTGGAGGCTCGTCGGGATAAGAAGACGGGAATGAGATTTGAGCTTTGATATCGACTGACTCATCAGGAACGACCAACCTGTAGATTCCACCATCTTTGGTCACAGCACCGGGGTAGATTGCGTCCAGTGCCTCAATCTCCTCATTCAGCTGCTCGTTCATGTCGATCCGGTGCCCCAAAAAACTACTGATATGTACAACTGAAAAATGTTCAATTTTGTAATAAATTTGGTGGTGGTTCAGGTGCTTTTTTTTTTCATCTGTTCCTGGTAATCCAACCGTTTGCACTGGAGCTGACGTAATCGGTCCCCGGAGCCTGTGTAATCTGTCGGCTAAAGATGACAAAGAAAAGAAAAAAAAGGCGAACGGCTTGCCGCGCGCTCCCGCTGAGACACTTCACACGGAGACCGGCGCTAATTTCCATTTCCATTATGTCTCCCACCCAAACCCAGATAGACGGCTTTTCCTAGAAAGAGAGTCATCATAAATCGTTGAGTTGAATGGCTCGTTGCGTGGGAAACGAACTCCATTTTTTCTTTCCTCTCTTTCTCTTACTTTTGTGACATATCTATATAGATGGAATCAGTAGAGATTTTACCTTTATAATTTAGCTATTACAGTGCTCAAGGTGGTCTGTCTATCTGATTGCCTGTATCTTATACATACTTATATATTTATAAATCTCTCTGTCGTAGGTTTGGTCCCCCACGGCAGTTGTTCTCTAGGATCTCATGACCGTGCTAAACCATTTTAGCACCATGTCGACGAATCCATATTCTCCCGATCTTGCTGGGAGTAAAATTGTAAAAGGCGATAAGAAGCCTAAGAGTAGAGCCACCTCGTGTGAACGGTATGTAACCCAATATGGGATTCTTTTGGCTCTAAGCGGCGCTAACGTAATGCTATAACTCTAGATGTAAAAAACGAAAACAAAAGGTACGTGTGGATCAACTCGTCTACAGTGTGTCGTAGTATCTTTCATTCGTGGCAGGTATCTCAATCTAGTTCCGAATTAGGTTCAGCTCATATTTTTGTAAAATCGAGAATCTACTTTGAGATTCACTACTGAATGCGCCTGTACTGTTCGAAGTACTAACTAACTAAATTTAGTGCGATCACCGCCTGCCTACTTGCACAAACTGCCTGAAAGCAGGAGCTCAGTGTGTACAACCAGAGAAATATGCTCTCCATGTTCCTGAAAAGTATGTTCCTTATTTTAGACTTATCTCTCGAGCTTCCACCAACGAACGTTCGTTCTTTATAGTTCTATGATCCTGCTGGAGACACTCACTTCCACCCAAAACGAACATCACACAACTAACCTCCACATCACAGAGACGATTATACAATTCTCCTAGAGACCAAAGTCGCAAAACTCCAGGAGCAACTGGAACGCGCAGGCCAAATTCCTTCATCTCCACAGGTTATAAACTCTGTACCGGGCCAATCCCCGGCGCTGTCTGTCGCCTCAGGCTCTATAGCTACTAATAGCACGACCCCCACGGCCACTAGTGTTGGAGGGAGTTCCACAAATGGAAATAGCAACAACAATAACGGCAGCGGCGACTTAGACATACCTCCACAATCCACCCGTGTTAGTATTTTAAACCCTAACGATTACGGGTCAGATTCGTCCAGTTCCGCCCCACCCCCAAAGAGCTTTTCTGTAGTGTCTTCTCTGCTGAAAGACAACTTCTGGGGCAGGAATGATGCAGAGCTGAACCAGAGTAGCGTATCAGAGAGCGGAGGATTATTACCAGACTATAATTTCGATCCATATTTAAAATGTCGCCCCGCGGAAATCCCTGATGAGGCTACCGGGAAACTGCTCCTGGAATACTACCTCAACATCCAAGGTAAGTTTCCATATTTGGATCGAAATGTCTTCATCAAAATGCACAACGAGCGACATCATCGCCCCACGAACCTGGACGACCCCACCTACAGGTTCAACTCGTTCCTGCTTTTCGGGATATACTCATTAGCTGTGGTACTCAATCTACCGATATTCGGCACCAAACCTATCATTGACCAGCATCGACTCTATGCCACTGCATTGTGCCATGCACGACTTTGTAAGAGCAATGACAAGGTCTGGCAGATAAAAGCATTACTCATATGTGGCACTTTCCAAATGAGAACCGATACTGACGAGGGCTGCCATTTCGATATGGTAAAGCGGTCAATGCGACTATGCCAAGAACTAGGTCTTCACCAGGGCATCGGGTTTGAGACAAAGTCTCTATACGAACAGGAAATAGCGAAACGCCTGTTTTGGGCCGCCTACGGACTAGAGCGGCTTTCTGCCGTTTCCACCGGCAGACCCTTTGTGATTGATGAAAAGGATGTAACGATAACGTTCCCAGTAGACTTGGATGATGACGATCTCACCGAGCCCCAAATCCGAGCCGCCCGTGATGAGGCTCGGAACGAAAACAGCATGCAATACTCTAGCAGCGGCAACGGTGAAGAAGATAATGAAAGCGCCAAAAAGAGTAAAATCACCCCTTTGACTTTTGTCATTTATTTGTGGCGCATAAGGAAGCTGGAAAGTGAAATGGTGACGGATATTTATAGTACAGACAAGTCCATGGAGGAGCTTTTTTCAAAAGTCGATTTCTACCTGGCTGCTCTGAGAAACTGGAGAGACAACCACGGCTATTTGAACTTTCGACAACAGAATGTTGCTTCAATTGCATATTCCAAGGCTGTTCGTCTGCTGCTTCAACCATTTCTGGCGAGCCTGGACCCCAATGGGCCGTTATTTAATAAGTGTGTTTTGGAAACTGGCAGAGTATGTTCTGTTTTCCGAGATTTTTATCGAAGAACAGAAGAAGGCTTTACTACTATTGCAATGCATACAATTTTCATTGCGGGGCTGACTTTGGTATACTGTCTGTGGCTGTCAAAAGATGGTGATTATCTTCCCATTTTAGAAAGCATCCGGGTTTGTACAGCTTCGTTATATTTGCTAACTGAACGGTCAAGTATATGTCGAAATTATCGAGACACTTTTGAGCAATTGGTTAGTGCTACTATCAGACATGTCACAGATAGAACTCGGGGGATTGTCCACGAAGGTGAAAGTTCAGCCTCAGCTGCCATGTCTGTGTCCAACGAAAATCCGGGCACAACAGATGGTACTGGTACTGGTACAGCTGCCTCCGGCAACTCCAACACCACAGCAGCTCCTGTGCGTCCTGCATTGACATCTGCCGATTCTGCAACTTCTATTTTCCAAAACATTACCCCACAGGTAGCTGCTGCTGCTGCCTCGACTTCTAGTTCCACGGCCCCGCAAAATCAGGGTCCTAAATACGATACGTCAGTGGAAGATATAAAACCGAACGTAGATCTTCTGGGAAGGCAAGAAGAGCAAGCACAGATGACAGCTGCTCCGTCGATTCAGCCGTCTTCAGCACCATTGGATCCATCGATGATTGGTCCACAATTGCCTGTTTCAGTAAATGAGCAGCCAGTATCCACAGTGCCCAGTATCCCAGCAGTTGCATCAATCGCTTCAAATACTACACCTGTTATTCCGATGGATGCAAATGGTTGGACTCAAGGACCATCACAACAGCCCACTTCTGTCACCGCACCGGCACAACAAGCTACTCATGCGGCCAGTGTGAACGGAGCTAAATTTGGTGACCGAGGCTGGCTAGATGCTTACGGATATGACGATACAATGTTTAATATGATTCAGGATATTTCTTCGTGGACCAAAGGCACTAACGGTGGTGACGTTAATAATTCTGACTCACAGCAGATTGCCGAGCACATGTGGATGAACTTCACTGATTTCTCACTCACATAGACTATATGTAATATTTATAACGGATTTCTACATAATTTAATTAAAACTCATAGTAATAGCACTTCCCGCGTATTTGGACACACCGTAGATGAAACCATTTGGCATAATTTTTTGATGATGTTATATAAATAATAACTTGAAAAAAAAAACACCGATCTCCGACCGCCACACACACCACAATGTCGTCCGAAATAGACAAACTAAAAGCTAAAGGAAATGAATCATTCAAAGCTGGACAACTTGAAGATGCCATCAGATATTATGGAGATGCGGTGAAATCTTGTTCCAAGTCCAAAGATCCCAACGCTCTAAACACGGCTGTAGCATGCTTTTCGAATCGTGCGATGTGTTTCTTGAAACTCGAAAAATGGTCAGATGCAGTATCAAATGCTGAAAATGGTTTGGACTTTTTGAAAAAGAGTGGCTTAAAGGATAGCAAGATGAGATCCAAGCTCAACTATCGGCTTGCAATGGCCCACAAAGGAGGAGGTGAAATCAACGAAGCATTAAAGTCACTGGACAGGGCTGCAGAATTTGCAGAACCAGGTTCAAAAGAATTCGGAGATATAACAACAGAACGCAAAGGTCTGCTTTGGAGACAAAAGCGTGGAGAAAGAGAACAGAAATTCTCCATGTTCAATAGCAAAACAGAAAGGGGTTCTGGTCAAAGTCGTGGTGAGTTTGTACCTATTAAAACTGTGAAAGAATTGCCTGAACATTTGCGTGAGATCGACAATAACCAGATACCACCGGATCCGGAACCTGATACTGAAAGGGCATTAAAACCGAAATCCAAAGGGACGTTTAAACCACCAGATGTATTAACTAATTTCAATTTCACGCAGCTGATGAGATCATCACAAAGTGAACTACCTGAGATATATGAGTATGTGTTTGATTTAGACTCGACAGTATTTGCCAAGATATACAGGCAAGGAGGAATCAACTTTGACGCAATTGACTTCGTAGTTGAGTCTATTATTCATTGTTATAATGAAAACATTATGGCTGTGTCTGATTGGAGGGACCGAGCAACACAGCTAATAACGGGCTTATCCAAATGTTCAAGGTTTGAAACCACAAAAATATTTACCAGCGATTCTAAACTTTCTAAACTCAAGACACTAGATTCAGATCTATCTAAAAATGTTTTAGACAAAGTTTTTTGATCTTAGTTTAATAATGGATCAATTAACAACAGCTACCCGGTCTAAATTATCAAGTTTCTGCTGCTCTCATCATTGATGGCTGGACTATCCCCGGTATGACCGTGTCTACCAATTTGCTGAGCAGCATTTTCAGAGATGTTGGAATGAATATTGGCCCAAGAAATACTGCAATGAATCCCAGCATAACTGAAAAATAAATCACCAGGTATCGTGGCAACACGCGCTTCCTTGCTCTACGTGCTGATTTGGTTAAGGCAATTGGAGATCTGAATTCTCGCCTTGCAATCAGCCAATATAGCATTGTAGTATGAGCTCTATCAATATAAGGAATGAAAACTAAAGGTGTCTGTGCAAATAGTAAGAAGTGGCATAAAACAAAATCCATTGCAAACATGCTCATCTCAACAGTTTTGCACGCCATCTCTCGAAATGGCTGACTCAGTGTATGCCATTTCAACTGAGATTCAATCCAACTGCCGCTCCAAAACACCAAGTTTATGTGGCCGTTTCGGTACTCCCTAGATAGCCCCAAAGCATGTACGCTTCTAAATAAAAAGGACTGTACCATCAACGCAGCAATTGATCCCAGCAATGCATTGGGGAAGTTCCATGATTCCAATAGCCACATCAACTCATAAAATATAATATGGTTAAATATCGCAATTCCATGCACCACGGCTGCTATTATTTGTGGTGAAACCTCCCATTTGATTTTTAAAGTCCAGTGAACCACAATTGATGTGATAAAAGATATAAGCAGGGTTATAAAATTCAGTGTAATTGGCCCAAGTGTAACTATAGCGAGACGCAGTAATGGATTGGTTGGATCCTGCCCGGACAGGTTTGACTGTGAGTTAACGTACAAGTATGGGACCATAAGAATACATGCACTCAAAAGAGACCCCAAGACTTCGAAGATAAGAATATTTATCCGATTGGGTTTGGGGTTAGAGTTATCAAGTACAGATCTGTCGATTCCAATATGGTGTGCCTTTTGTTTGAACCCTGTCAATCTAGTTCTAATAAGTCGATGGTACCCTACCCATGAGTCTATATTATATCTGTCATTTCCACGTAGCATCCACTTCCATAACCTCCTATAGTCGATAAAGAAGTCTACGAGCGAAAACTGGTGGGGGTTGAAGATGAATGGAGCCCAACAGAGAGCGATGGTAGTCAGCCAAAACCACAGCAACGAAACACTCCACATTGTGCTACTGACGAATATCAAAATGAGCAATAGCTTGGAACCGAAATAGATTGAGGTGAACCCGAATCTGTTATATAGGCTAGTGAATGGTAGGCGAGTTGTAGCAAAGCCTCTACCAGTTGGAATATATCTCGCCCCTCCAATAATTAAATCTTCGGCCAGGGAATGAGCGTATATTTGACATACGAACACTTCAAAAATTGGAGAAAGCGAGAAGACGTGCTTTGTCAATCGTGTGACTGATTTCATAGCTCCTCTCTCTGTTAGCTCTTGGACAAACAGTGGCAGGAATGATATGAAAAACACAATTACAATTGATAGTACACATCTTTTCACCCAATGAAAAATGGGGATCAGATTCTGACAACCGAGTGGTAAATGTTCTTCTGTAATTGATTTTTCGTTGCTGTAATCACAAATCACCGCTTCACGAGCCAATGCTGCAAGGTTGAGCGACACGACCAGGAACAGCTCTAACGAGATTACAATAAATACGTTATTGATGTGGAATCCCGGATGGGCGTAATAAAAGGATAGAAATCGATCGAGAGGTAGTAAAGATCCCAAATAAAAGTATTCTCTCGAGAGCATTTGCTCACCCATTCCGCACCCAAGCTTCGTAGTGAAGTTCAGGATTGACCCAAATCCTAAATCACGCCCTTTGCCACATTGGCTATATTCACAATGTTTTATCCTCCCTCCTCGTAAAATAGCGCAAATTCCGGCATAAATGTCTTCGTTCAAATGTAGGCCCTTTTGTGCTTTAGATACTCCACCACGAGTTGTCATAAATATAGCATTCAAAAAATCTGGGTGGCCGTAATGCAGCTTTCCTCCAATTTTTGCAAGAGTTCTAGCAAACAGAGTTCCAAATGTTTGTTCTTTCCCAGCTGCGACATCTCCAAGGACCCCTATATTTTCCGAGAATATATACTCTCGTGCTCCTAACATTGCAACAGGCGATCTACCTTGCTCCGATACCTTTGAATCAGTAGATTGATCGTATGGTGAAGTGTCCATGTCTATTTCTTCAAACTCTGCCAACACAGAGCGAATCTTTAAGCATTCTTCCAAATAGTTATCTTGATTTGCATCTACTAGCTGAATATACTCTCCTCGATAAAATATGAGAGCATTATTTTGATTGTCACTCTTGCCATCACCTAGGATGGGGTCTCCTGAGAGCCTCACGCGATATTTAGGTTCCCGATGTCCATTCTCTAGTAATCTACAGCTCCCATTAATCAGGCACGAGTAATAGAAAATTTCGCCAGATTTTTCGTCAAACTCTTTCTGTAAATATGCAATATGTAGCTCTGGGTAGGCTCGAAGCATCATCTCTTTATCCTGAATGCTTTCGGGGGAAAATTCTGTCATATGCTGCATAGCAGTCACTATACGAAATTTGCGACGAGCCATATCGTTCAATTCTTTTTCCATTTGCAGTTTATACTGCGGAATGTTACCTTTTAGCAAATGATCCAACGACTCAATGCTATACATTAACTTTATTGCACGTGGGTAGTTCATAAACCCGGATATCGTTCTATAAAGTGTTTGAGTCCGCAATGAAGCCCATAGCCGTGTTCGCAAAATAAACTCTGGCGATGAGCTTTTGAATCCAATACAGTAAAACGGTAATGAATGAGGCTTACCTTTGATTTTGGAAACACTGTTACTATTTTCTTCAAATATTTTTGGGATCTCTGAGTCATCACTTGCCACTCCCATGGAATCCTTCACAAAGCAGTCCCATTCCAAGGTATGTAACTCTTTCAAATACTCCAGTAAAGAAATTTTACTATCACCATCTTTCTCACGTATAGTCTCTTTTAGTGAGAGAATAATTTTCTCGTTGTAGTGTGGTATTAGCACTGTGAAAGTTGGCATTGATTCAACCGGCAGTGGTTCTGGTATTGGAGTGGAAAGGCTTTGTGCAAAAAACGATATACGTCTTTCAGCTTCTGATTGAGACTCAATCAAACTAGTATGAAAAGAAGAATCTTGCTGGGATACAAAAAAAGGCGGCTCATATAGCAAATCATCTCCTTGTTCAGATACGCCATGGTTATACACCAGTTTCCGCACTTGTTCCAGTGGTAGCAAGTGCTCTCGAAACATTGACACAATAATAGCATTCCATACTTGAGATACCATGTACTTTGCTTGATCCGTCTTGTGGATTTGTTGAGCATACATGATTTTTGAGAAAATTCTTCTAGGTAGACGGCAATAGATGTTGCGCCATGGAGCCCATATTGAAGCTCCAAGATAAAATGATCGAGATATAGAGAATATAGTATTGAAAATAACATACCACAGGTATGTGTCGAGAAAAAATAGCACGAGGTCGGTCAATAATAACAACGCTAAAACAATTCGAGCTTGTTGCAGACAGACCATTTTTCCAATATATTGAGCTCCAATGCAGTGATCCAATGGCAGGATATTCAACTCCCGAACTGGATCTCTTAATGACAATGTCAAGAAGAAATAAGACTCGGTAAGCTTTGCTGCAAAAATGCACACCCATATCCCCCAAGAGATTATCCTATCGTTGCCTGAAAGTCCGTGGAAAAAGCCTAGAAACACCCTTTCGCTCTGTTTTCTGCGAACCATCAGCCCCAAAGGAGTTACAGTACATATGATTACCGTGACAACTGACAAGATCATTTGTATGATAGCTAGAGTTGTCCCTAGCGTATGTGGCTCATTGAGTGGTGTGTATAGCAGAATATATATGGTAGGAGCTACGATCAATGCTAAAGTAGTTAGATACCCAACTAGTCTTAGTAGAATATTCTGAGCACCGGGGTAGTTACGTGGGATGAATGATGCTTCAGCTAACGTTGCAACTATGTTAATGAGGGGACCAAAAGCACCTCCGATTGCAATGATTGTCCATCGAAGGTGAGTTGGTGGCTGATTATCAATCCTGAAATTGTAGTTGGTTGTGTACAATGAAGGAACGTTTGCTGCAGTATAGAACCAGAATACGGCTAAATGTAGTATCCAGATTCGGTTGAAATTGACAACCAAGTGTAACCATGACCGTGTTTCTCGAAAAGTTTTGTAAAACACGTTGTCCCATATAATTTGACATAGCAGACCATACCTCTCCCAGGGTACGATATCCATAACATAATCGCCCTCATAGGTGCGAATTTTGTTCAACTCGTCTATGTGCCAGAAGAACTGATTCATATCGTCGTATCCTATGACATCTTTGTGGTCTGCATCTTTTGTGGTGTTTAGTTGGCTAGAATAGTAATTATATAACGGACTTATAACATCATTCAGAAACTCGTATTCACCTGCTGGTACAAAAGAGCTGCTGTAAAGCATCATATATTTGTATCTGTCGAGGGCACATTTGTAGATAAAGTCGAGACACTCAGGCATAAAGCGAATCTGATTGGCTTCACCCCAACACAGAAGATAAAGTGCGATATCTGCTACCCTTTCACTTGCGGTCATTCTTGCCATTTTGTCATGGTGAAGTTGAAAAAGATCGACGGCTGCAGAGAACCCATGTGGTGATTCTGGTGCCGGTTCTTCAAATTGGCGCATGTTGATACCGGTACAATGTTGGTTCTCGTTCTCCTGGGCAAACTTATAGATCGGCGAAGAGGCATTTCGCAGATCTTTGGAATCATTTAGCCAGCCATGCTCATGATCGTCTGAGGCCATCCCGGATGCAAAATACCATTTTCTATAGTTTGAATGTTCACCTCCAATATAATCCGCGTGAAGAGTTATCAATGCTAAATCAGTGCCCATACGAGACGCTCTAGAGTCAAGCTGGACCATGAAATGATCAAACATGTTACACATGCTATCCTCCTGGAATCCAAAGAGCTCTTTCAATCTACCAAATATTGAAGAGATTTCTTCAACAGTTACTGGAACAGGCATAGTGGGGGTTGATGACCAGCAAGGGTATGATTGATCTGTCCAGTCCAGATACTTGTCTGAGTGTTCTAGTCTATTGCTTCTTAACTTATGAGCTTTCGGGATGTACTCCTCTGCCTTGGTAGATTGAGAATTACTTTCCATGTCAGAATCACTCCGCTTTATATTGCAACCTGTTTCACTGATGCGAGATGCTTCTAAACCTTCGGCGCTACTAAGGCGCTTACTTTGACTGTCTTTTCTGTTGCCATTACTGTGTGATTTGGGCTCAGAAGTTTGATTGACAGAATCAGCTTCTTGGCTTAGGACTAGTTCACTTTGAGCAGACAGCCTTTGAAATTCTACAATAGCACTTGCAGTTGTTGGGGTTACCGGTGAATCTAAAGACTCCATCTTACTATGATTTACTGCTAATATATAAAGTTGTGATCTTTGGAAGAGTGTCTTACAAGGTTTTGGATTTTAGTTTAGTTTTCTGGGCAGAGCCGCACTATTCGCGCGAATATTATCTTCTCTTCCTTCCGTGCAATCTGACCTTGGTTTACTAAAGACACTTTCAGACTTGCAAAATAAATAAATAATAACAAAAATAAAATTGAATAAAATATTAGATTCTAATCCTGTGACTAAACTAGAAGCGAGATATAGCTTTCATGTCTTATTAACCCAGGTTGGTGAGTATCTTTGAAGTTAGGGTTATTCCTCCAAAGGGCAGTTTATAGCTGAGATCTTCGCGAGTCCCCCTTACTCAAGCTTTGGATTTAGCGCCAGGCAAAAGAGATGTTACATACAACCATTGAATCTGTCTAATAATCCGATCGGCCCTAATAGACTGTAACAGATCGCTAACAATCTATGAGAGACCAAATCATGCTTACTTGTGCGGCGGCACGTGACATGTCTCACAATGGAGGCTCCCCCCAGACCACAAAAAGGCGGGAGAGCGCGCTAGGAACCACTAATGTTTGACATAAAAGGCCGCATTAGCAGCAACAGACGGTTTCAATTCTCTTTGTGCCCTTTTAAACCACTTTCTATATTATTACTCTGGCATACTGTTGGTAAAGCAAATTTATCACTTCTTGTCTCCATAAATAGATACCCTCTTTCATCATCTATTCAGAATACTTTGATCACCTACGCAAGTGTCTATTTCAAAAGGATTGGATGTTATGATAGTCCTATTTTTAAGCTTTCTGGTGTTGTTCCAGAACGTGCTCGTAGTCGGGTGTGGGGTAGGGGTGCATTTGACATTGTACGAAAGAAGTGCACCATTCATGCCAGAATTCGTCAAAAAGAACCATCGGATCGCACAAGCAGGTGCGTTTTTCCCTGACGCATTTTATTCTTGTGCTGGGTTGAGCGAGGCCGCTGAAGATACCCATTGGCCTCCATTCATGAAGATTGCCGTAGACTATTGGCGAGAAAAATATGGTAACAAGCAAGCTAGTGATAGCAGTGTACCAATTAGTCCAGGAACGGACCAGAACCAACAGAAACTGCTGAACTATTTCAATCCTCTAGTAAAGTCCAAAGGGAACACAAATTTTGAGGAGGACGGTCAGAAGCTCAAGGCATTTATTTATGGCATGCTCACTCATCAGGTCTCTGACGTCAGTTGGCATTCATTAGGGCTCTATCAGGGTCTAATGGTAATGCTTGCCAATCTGGAGTTTGACGGAGATATCGATAAGGCACATTCAGTGCTTGATACTGGTGGTGACATGATAATGGTTCGACGGTTGTTGAATAGCGGAATGGATCTTGACTGGCTCTCGGGCGAGTCTTGGGACTGGCCGGTTGATGATATTATTGAAATGTTTTCTCGAGCTGGTTATAGTGTTGGGTCTACAAATCTGGCGTTTTGCATGTATCGAGGACGAGCTGCACTGAGAGCCGAACTTGGATTAGCCAAATTGGCATTTTCTAACTATGCTAAAAAGTCCCCGATTTTGTTCTCACAGCTGGAGGACTACTACTTGGGTGGCACTGTTGAGATGACAATGGGGATTAGACACTGTATGGAGTCTTTGCACAAGTGGTTTGAGCATGGTACTCCAGATGATCCATGGACTCTGTGTGAAGTATTTGACGGAAGGTCCAATCTGCCTCCTCCATCATGTGTGCGAGATATTAAGGAGAGTAGTGAAGATGGCGAGGAAGTGCTGGTTAGGGGGGATATCTTAGATAGTGAAGGTCAGTTCAGCGCTAAATCATTGGGCTCAGAGTCAACTCTTGGTCGAAAGAACCAGCAACAGGACTCGCAAGAAGACGATAACATGGGTCAGACCACCAGCCATGAAGATCCCGTAATTCTGACTACTGGGATGACTGAATCGATGTTCGGTGCATCCATTGCATTTGGGGACTTCCTAGATGATGAGCCATGTGTGGCTATAGGTGCTCCATTTGAGGCAGATTTACCACATCACATTGAACCTAAAGGTAGTGTCTATGTTATCAAGGAGTCACAACTGGGAGAGAAAGATGCAGGTATAAGTTCTGAGAACTCGAAAAGAATAAAGGAGATATCTCCTGGCATGAACATGAAGGAGCCAAATTACACCTACAATGAGAAATTTGGGGCTCAGGTTGCCACCCTAAACATAATGGACACTCCGGTATTGGCAATCTCACGACCGGGGGTTTCCAGAATCGACTTTTTTGTTGAGAACCAGGCGATTATACAACTCGGACTAAACAGTGCCAAAACAAAGTATGGCTTACCGGGACAAAAGCTGGTCGGCGATAGTCTCCACTCTGCTGATCTTACCGGGGACGGGCTCGATGATCTTATAATTGGGGCTCCAAGAAACGATGTAGGGTACAATGCACACCAGGGCCAGGTTTATATCATTACTGGAGAGTCTTTGAAGCAAATTATGATGCAAACTGGGTTTGGCAGGTCTCTACCGTTTGTTCCGCCTCAGTTCGACATTAAAGAAGTTGCTGATGTAATTTTGAACGACCCTGTCCATCACAGTTATAGTCTTTTTGGATCCAGAATTAGCTCAGTTGGCGATGCTGAAGGAAATAGGGCTTTGCTGGTGGGGGCTTCAGGTGCAGGCAAAGTTTACGCATACAATGGCACGAGCTTTCGGCGAATCGCCACCTTGAATAGTGATGTTGAGCTGGCTAAGCAGAGCGATTTTGGTGGGGCTCTGGTCACTGGGGGTAGAGAAGATGGTCTTGTAGCTGTTGCAGACAGTGCTGAAAATGTGGGATCTTGCACTCAGTGTGGAGCCGTGTACTTGTTCAAGTTCCAAGATGGTGAGTTTGAGCGAGTCCATAAGGTAACAATTGATAGGGAGGCTTCATCATTTACTAGATTTGGGCTAGAGGGGGCTAAGCTTCGAAACAGCTTTTTCATTGCGTCACCTCATGCAAACAAAGATCGTGGATCTCTATGGCGAGTCACTGTGTCTGCTGCAGATGATAAAAAGAGGAAGAGCCAAGTGAAAGTTCAAACTCTTGTGAAGGAGGGACCTAGACCATGGAGTAATGGTTTCGGAGGTGTAGTCGCTGCAAAGGAACTGAACAGTAAAGAGGACTTGGTTGTTGTTGGCATGCCCCATTATGGCAGTAATGACAACCGTCTTCAAGGAGCCGCGGCTGTGTATCAGTTCGAGCACTGATCGAGTGGGGGATTCTAAGCATGAGCGTAGCGTAGCGTAGTAGTCCAATACACGGGTAGTAGTTGCTTGTGCCAATGGCTACTACTCTCGTGAACACTGGGTACGTCATGGCTACCCCCCAGCAGAAACACTAGAAACACCGCTGAATGACCATTCTACAATCTTTAGACATCAAATCTTGATAGCTATTACACTAAAAACTCGATTAACAGTTAGTTGGAAGTATGCATAAATATATATATTTACAGGGAGCGGCAGTTTACACAGATTTGTCCAGCAGACAAAGCTTCTACAGGTCCAGGCTATCAATTCGCTTGATAATACAAGACATATTGTCCTTCGATAGAGCCAGTGGGACGCTTATAGGCCGTCCCATATTCGTCACAGATCTCCTTGATCTGTTCAACTACCTTCTGCCGCCGCTCTAACTCCAATTCCGTCAGATTTCTATCTTGTCGTCTCGACTTAGATTGCATCTGAACAATGGCCTTGTGCCCCCTCGACAGAACTGATTCAATGGCCAGCCTTTTCTGGCCCTTTAGATCAGACGCACCTATCGTCCATGAGATGGGCACATTTTTTTCTTTAACAGCTTGTGGCCCGTTCCCACTAGCCGACGACTTAGATGATGCCTTCTTCTGTTCCTTATATCTTGCCTTGGCTGTGGCTGCAGTGCCCATAGTCTCTGATATTGGAACTACTTTGCAAACCAGCGTAGGATCTACGGTAGCATCCCCAGTAGTGGGGGTTTTCTTCATCGATACGACGACCAGCTCATGCTTTTTCGCATCCAGTTCTTTATTCAGGAACCGGAAAACTGAGAATCTCTCCAGTTTGCGGCCATCCGCGGTGATGATAGTTGCCTTGCCCTTGTCAGGCACAAGCTTGAGAATTTCCTTATTTTTGTGCGAAACCTTTTCCTGATTGTTAGATGACTGCAATGTACGGGAAGTGCTGATCCATCTTGGAATGGCAGGTAGACAGATCGATCTAGGAGAATTAGGTAGACGCGTTCGTATCGGTGATGCGATATGTGTGGAGATTCTGAACATTGTACGGTAGTGCCTGATGATAATAAAGTAGGTGGTGGTAGATGAACGAATACAACGGCCGGACAAATTTTCGGTGCGGTCAGGTCACGCGGAGCGATATTCTCTCCTTAAGCCGTATCTCCTCCACAATTGTTTCAGATTTCCATGGGCTTTACCGACAGATGGGAGATAGATCTGTCGTGATTCCAAGAAGATGGCCAATGAGGAGGAATGGCACGAGGTAGAGGAGAAATAGAGGGTTTCAAGCCACAACCGTGGAATATGTGTATGTTGATCTCTTATAGTACAGGGAAGATATTACAGACCTTCCAAGCCACATGGATATTGCCTAAAAAGCAAAATATTATGGATCCATAGTCCCCCTGGGCATATACGGACAAGCCACAGCTCTTTCTTCTGGGTCACGGCGTCCTGTGGTTAACCTTTGTATAGATATCTATTTCCAGTGATATGCATATAAGGGGTTCAAGTACTGGCTCCTTTTTACTGCCCTTTTGTACTCCTGGGGATAGCTGACTTCACGGATGAACTAGCATATCTCGTTATATATTAGTAGTTGTCAATTAGCCTGCGAGAATGAGATGTCTAGTGTCTCTACCCAGTCATAGGTTGTTCTGTGATCTGATAATGTTCCATGCGATCAAACACTGATGTCATTGATCGGCCTTTGGTGTGGCGATCTTCTGGAATAAAGGGCAGTTGAATTGGCCGTCATAAAGCACCGAAATTAGGTCATCTGCAAGCTGCAAGCAGTAAATTTTCAGCTGTGCAGGGCTTTTTCGACCACAAGTACTGAATATACGAAAAGCAGCAGGAGTAGAGGATCTGGAGTCCAGCCTCTCTCAGGGGGTGTAATGTGCTATTCAGGGATTCCAACAAGGCTAAAATAGGGCAGCAAGCACGAAATCGAGCGAAGGCGTACAGACCAGAGTATGATTAACGGGTTTTGTATTGAGACATGTATCGTTTTGATATACAGAGATCTTGAAATACATAGCTTCATGGACCATGTATTTTTGAAACTGAGTAAGAGAACATCACTTTGATTCGTATTTTCTTTTCTTCGTCACACCATACGTACCATTGCTCCACCTCAGTATCAGCTTCTTGACGTACCATTGACTCCACCCCACTGCTATCCTTTTCGATTTTTTTTTTTTTTTTTTTTTTTTAGCTTGTCGATCCTGCATGCGGTACTCAATTAATAAGTTGGGCTTAAAGCCACCGATTAAACGATTAAAGTTGGGCCAAAGCCACCGATTGTTTTCTCCCCTCCCGATTACTAACGCATCATCCCAGCTTGAGCCGCATACATTAGCTCGATCCCTGGGAAAAGGAGAAAGGGTCTCCACAACAACGTCATCGAATTATTATGCCGAACCTCCCTTTCAGCCCCTCTAATTATTTTTCCTGGAGTTTATGATCACATTACCTGCTCATATCTAAAATCATGAGATATTAGAATGACTTGAACTCATTGGGTGGGAAAAGAAGCAACAGATTTAAGCAAGAATGAAGGTCAATCACTCGGTCTTGCACAAAATCACGTGCACTCGTGCCATCTAATGGACTAGTCTCGCTATCCAGAAGACAGTGCGAATCCGCCACAATGTGTTAGCGGAGCACCAGCAATGCAAGGTAATGCTAAGAGAATCTCGATTTTTCATAATCATTGATTGGCAAATTTTTTTTTTTTTTGTTCTTACTTTTTTCAAAAAAGAAAAGCAGAAACCGTTGAGTATTTTCCCTTAAAAGATCGATCAATCCGCTTTACAAACCAGCTTTGTATTCTTATACCCAATCTTTCTTTTTTAAAACTATTTATATCAAAACGGTTTTTCCAATTGAAGTTTGCTCTACTTGAGGCTCTGTATTAATAAGATTATCTAGGGAAGCAGAACCAAATACTATACTAGTGGATAAACATAATTGGAGCAATATAACAGCAGCTGGCCACAACAAATAAAAATAAAAACAATATATAGACAGCACCAGCTCAAAAGGCTATAGAAAGAAAACAAAAATGGCTACTCAGTTCGATAGCCTTCCGAGTTATGAAGAACCTCGGGCTTCGACAGTGCAAACCGCCAAAAATATCTTCTGGCGGAACCCACTACCATTCCTACGCGACTATTTCATCTCGCTTTTCCCAATCGCCACTTGGATCTACAGATATAATCTAACTTGGCTATATGGGGATCTGGTGGCAGGTATCTCTGTAGGGATGGTGCTAGTGCCCCAGGGAATGTCGTATGCAAAAATCGCTACATTACCTCCGGAATATGGGTTGTATTCATCGTTTATCGGAGTGCTTATTTATTGTTTCTTTGCAACTTCAAAGGATGTATCAATTGGCCCAGTGGCCGTAATGTCTTTGCAAGTGTCAAAGGTAATCGAACATGTTATCTCGTCGCATCCAGAGTACGCTAACAGCGGCCCACTGATAGCCACGACTCTGGCTCTGCTCTGCGGATCTATCGCTATGGGTATTGGTATTCTCAGACTAGGATTCATCCTGGAATTCATTTCAATTCCAGCAGTCATGGGATTCATGACTGGTTCCGCATTCAATATTGCCGTCGGCCAGGTGCCGGGCTTGTTTGGCATCAATAAGCTGTTCGATACTCGAGCCGCTCCATACCTTGTGGTAATCAATACCCTGAAAAACTTGGGCCATACCAAATTAGATGCTGCATTTGGACTTGTGCCGCTGTTTTTGCTTTATTTCACCAAATGGTTTTGCACGTTTGGTTCCAAGCGATGGCCTAAGTTTTCGCGGACTTTTTTCTTCGCTAGTGTGCTTCGAAATGGTGTTATCATTATTTTCGCCACTTTGATCTCCTGGGGCGTGTGTAGGCACTATTCTAAGTCTGACTATCCTATCTCAATCCTGAAAGAAGTCCCCAGGGGTCTTCAGCACACTGGTATCCCCAACTGGGATAAGAACATGATGAGCTCTATGGCGGGAGAGTTACCGATCTCCACTGTCGTGCTATTACTGGAGCATATTGCCATCTCCAAATCGTTTGGCCGAATCAATGACTACAAAATCAACCCAAACCAGGAGCTGATTGCCATTGGTACCACGAATTTGATTGGTACATTCTTCAGTGCCTATCCTGCCACAGGCTCCTTCTCTAGATCTGCGCTGAAAAGTAAGTGCGGTGTCCGTACTCCAATTGCAGGTATTTTCACAGGAGCTGTTATTCTGTTGGCACTTTACGCTTTGACAGAGGCCTTCTACTGGATTCCAAATGCCTCGCTTTCTGCAGTCATTATCCACGCGGTGGGGGATTTGATGGCCCACCCTAGGACCACCTTCAAGTTCTGGAAATCTTCTCCAGTCGAGACCGTTATCTTTTTGGTTGCAGTCTTGTTAACAGTTTTCATTACCATTGAGGCAGGTATTTATTTTGCTGTTGCTGCCAGTTTAGTGTTCTTACTACTGAGAGTAGCTTTCCCTACTGGCCAATTCTTGGGAAGAGTTGAGTTTTGTCAGGTTAACAGTCCTTTGATTGTCAAGGACCAATCAGGAGAGTCAACATCCCCATCTTTTGAATCCATCAATGAGGACAAAACCAATAATTCTGACACTACATTGAAACAAAAGGACAAGATGACAGTGAAAGAACAACAAGAAGTGCACCAACAGCAGGTGCAAAAGACCTCTATTAGATTGACGAATAAAGTTCGGAAGTACAAATGGGTTCCTCTCAATCACAAACACATCAATCCAGATGTGAAAATCCTACCACCTCCACCGGGTGTATTTGTTTTCCGGCCAACTGAATCTTTCACGTATCCTAACTGCTCACGGCAGTCAGATATTCTGATAGACACTATCAAGAAGGAAACCCGCCGAGGTATAGAACTGGGGCAAGAGATCAAACTTGGGGATCGTCCATGGAACGATCCGGGTCCACGACATAAAGTTTTTGATCCAAATAATGTCGATCAACGGCCTCTACTGAGAGCTGTAGTGTTTGATCTTTCTGCATCCCCTCACATTGATATCACCGGTGTGCAGAGCATGGTCGATATTAGACAGTCATTGGATAAATACGCTAACAGAAAAGTTGAATACCACTTTGTTGGGATACTGTCGAAATGGACGAGGCGTGCTTTGGTCAGTGAAGGATTTGGTGGAGATGCTAGCAGTCCTCCAGAACATCACTATGTGCAGGCTGCTCCGAGAGGAGTGGTTGATCCGCGGTTCAGAGGACTGAGTGAAGGATTACTGAATGACGAGGATGATTATGATAGAATTGACAGTAATGACAGTGATGTAAATAGTAGTGAGGTCCAGCGGAAGTATCGGGATGAGGAGGATCGAGATGGCAGTGTGTTTGATGAAGAATTGGGTGATTTTGTTCCGATTCTGGGCACTAGTACGCCATTTTTCCACTTTGATATCCCAGATCTGGATCAGCTTTGATTTATTTAGTATTAGAGCCTCTGTTTACTTAATGCATGTTTGATGAGTTTATGATGCTTTTTGTGTGCTGGCCACTTTTTTCGAGATGCGAACTGATGGTCAAAACTTCCTAGTTGGAAAAAGTTGATCAAGGTTGTGCTATGCCAATCGATAGATTATGAAAGATTATGTACAAACCAGTCTAATAAATAAATAAAAAAGATGCTACTAATAATAACTCACTCCAACAGCCACTCGCTAGATCAGCGACTTCTTCTTTTTCACAATACCTAGCGAGTTCTTCTTCACAACACCCAGAGAATTCACCCTTGGCTTCTTCCCATTGACAATCGGCGCTTTACGCACCTTAGCCAGATCCACTACTTCAGGCCTCTTCAAGGGAGCTGCAGAGCGGATGATCTCACCATCATACGTCCTCTTGAAAGCGCTTTTTGCCGCCTCCTCGTCTTGACGATCCTCATCCAACTGCCCCCCCAAAGAATTATGAACCAAGTCAAGTAGACCCCCTTCTTTAGTGGCAGTATGGATCCTAGCGTTCTGAGTTCGAAGAGCATCGAGTTCCTGCTCCATTTCCATCTCTCGCTGGGCGTCCATCATCTTGTTTTCCAAGTGTTGCATTGCATCCTCGCCTTCTCCTATTGCATCGTTTTCCTCCATATCCTTGGCTGCACTTTTGCCATATAATCTTTCTCTCTCTTCTCTTTTTTCCTGCTCTTGCTGCTCCTTGATGAGACGCTCGAGCCTCTGCTCGTCTGTTTCGTTTGCCACTTCTTCGTTCCGCCATGGGGTGAAGTTGCGTTTGGCACCCGATTCGCAGGCATAGTCACTATTTTTTGGATCTGTTCTTAGACGGATCTCTGCACTACAGGTGGGGCATCTCAAGGAGAAAATGAATATTTTCCTGCCCAGGTACATTTCGTCAGAGACTTCTTTCCGAGCGTTGAATTTTGTGTTTTTCATGGTGAACCCGCCGCAGCTATTGCACTGGAATGAAAACGGAGCCATCATTCGAATACTGGTCCGCTGGGGACCAGTTTTTTTGGCTTTGCTGCGTTTGACCGGTTTTGAAGGGTCATAATCAGGCGGGTAGTACTTTTGGATTGATTTTCGTTCAGACATGTTTGGTGTATGTTGGATGAAAGTGTCGTGAGGCTTTGAGCCTGTTGAATTTGTAACATGCGTTAAATATATTTTTTTTGGGAGGTGGCTATTTGTGTTACGTAACCAGCACGGCACAGGTTAGTCATCTTTCCTGACATAATCTCGTGGGAAGCGATTACTCAGCAGGATGGCATAATCAATAACCGACCATAAACAATCTCCAACCGCACCGTTATTCATCGATCAATTCTCTACCTCAGGGGGACGCAGTATATACCCACAATGGATTTCAAGAGCCCCTCCATTTTTGACTTAGTTTATTGTTCTAATGTAGTAGTTGCGGAGAGCTCAGAAATCCAATCTCATAAATCAACAAATCAAACAATTACCGCAAAAATGGCACGGCATAGCCTACTGCCCACTAAAATTTTTGTCAATGCAATCCAATTCGATATCCGTTTCATCGCACTGAGGCAAATGCCTGTGAATCCATCAAGGTTACAATCGTGGCATTGCCAAAGTGCTAGTTTGGGTATGGACTTCATAGAAAAACTCTTGCGATCGGAGATGGGAATTGGTTCCTAGATCTGCGGCCGAGCTTCAGCCGTGGCCGCATCATACAGCCATCATGTAAGAGAGACTGGCCCTTTGGATATAAAAGTTTAAAAAATCCGCGCAGATAAGAGATGGCCAATAGCTGTAGACCTGAAGGTCCATTGTATGTAATATTCATCAGCTACGGCACCCTAAAAAGAACTTTTTTTTTTTTTTTCAATTTGTTATAGTTTTAACAGATTGAGAAAGAGTGAGGAAAAAAACCCCGCAGACTGAGTCCAAAAAGAGCTATATGCGACTTGAGAAATTCGCTCACTCGATGATATTGAATGTGTAAGACATGGTGATCAGCCTTAGCCGTTTCTTCGGCTACACATAACATGCACGGATGAGTTTTGGCTCCCATTACTTATGTCATTGAGCTCTCGAGTAATAGGATACAGGCCGAGCCAATATGGGTAGTTGCACCCGGAAAGTCGCATATGAATGAAAAAATTAATCCCTAAAAGAGGATTCGAAATGGCTTTTAGTACCTGGCACTGCCTTACGAGAACGAAAAAGCGCTGGGCGCACACAGCCTAGAAAAAAAAAAAGGATCGGCGATTCATCCGTTGGGCAATTTAAATACCAATGAGCATTCCTGCATTAGTTCCCAAATTCTTTTTTTCTTCTAAAGCTTTCACTCCTTGTTGAATCCAAACTGCTAAAAGTTCTAACAGGTTTCCACTCGTCTCGTGTCGTTTTATAGGTTCCGGTGCCTTTACTCATCGATTAGACCTTTTATTTTGGCGCTTTTTGTGCTGGATCCAGGTGTTTGGTCCTTGTACAGTCGAAAAATAAATAAATAATAACTAAATCTAGTGTGGTAGAGGTTGTTTATATGGAGCAAACCTTATTCAAATACTTCAGAGATTCACACGAAGATGGATAAAGCTGGTGCAAGAGCACAACGAATTCCCAATGCAATAAAGAAGAACGTTTCCTTTATTGGTATTCATTGTATGTATTTTGGGGTGGTGTAGCACAGAAGTGTGTAGCACCGGCCCAAGTGCTTTTCAAGACTTGAAAAAAAAAAAAAAAAGAGAATTACCTGGATCTAACTTTGATATCCAATTTACAGATGCATACATTATTGGCGTGGGTATTATAGGATCCATTCTGGTCTACCCAGTAAAGACTGTCAAATACATCGATGCCCTTTTCCTCTCAGTAGCAGCAGTTACTCAAGGCGGGCTCAACACATATGACCTAAACAAGCTCACTCTATACGAACAGATTATCCTGTATTTGCTGGCCATGATTACGACGCCCATTTTCATCCATTCCTCGGTGGTGTTTGTGCGGCTCTACTGGTACGAGCAGCACTTTCGCGATATCAAGCAGTCGTCCAAGATCCAATCACGAATGCGAAGAACAGCTACTATGGCTCGAGCAAACAGCAAGAGTCTAGGCGATTATGATCTCGAAAGCTCAGCCGCAGCGGGTGGTGCGGCTTTCTCGACCCCTAGTGGAAAAGGTATCCCAGGTCCTCCTCCAGACGCTGGTGACGACATTGACGATAAGCATAATAACGTGCCAGAAGACGAACCTACTCCAGGGACTAAGGACATTAAGTTTGGCCACCTGCCACAACCGCATCGCCAGAACTCAATTGCCCCCAAGGACATGTACACATCTATTAGCATGATGCAGCAGCGGAACAGGCGGCAGAGTGCTGATTTGGGTGATGGTCCAGCGCTTGTTATCAAGGGCCCAAGAGAAATGGACGAGGAATTTGAACTACTAGAAAACGGTGGTGGTGGTGGTGGTGTGGCATCACCATCTTCGCATAGAAGAAGCGAAAGTAGTATGAGCATTGGCTCTTCTTCGACTGGATCGGAGTCTGTCCAAAGCGAAAAGTCTCCTCGAGAGCTGCAGCGGTCACAGTCACATACTGTAGATTCGTCCGGGTCGACTCAGATCGAAGGAATCGACATCAGCAAGCGTGCTCACACCATTGAAGGTAACCCTGGAATGATAGGAGCCAACCCGAGAACGTCTCTTACTGATATTAGCAGTAACCATTTTGGTACCAGCCGTCGTCACGGAGGCCACCGTCGACGAAGTCATCATCGAGGACGTAAATCAAGCAAAGGTAGGCGTAATCGATTCATCCCGAGGTCTCTCACATTTGAGAACGCCCTCACCAGTGCCAAAAGCTTTAGTCGACGAGACAGCTCTACTGAGCGTAACGGATTGCATAGAACCATGAGCGCCAACTACCTGTCGTGGCAACCCACAATTGGTCGAAATTCCCAATTCGTCGATTTGACTCCAGAACAGAAAGAAGAGTTGGGTGGTGTTGAGTACAGTGCTCTAAAACTGTTGGCTAAGATTCTGGTAGCTTATTATGTGGGGCTACACCTTCTAGCTGCTATCTTGCTGCTGCCCTACATCAACACTCATTACGCTGCTTATTTCCGTGAAATGGGATTCTCCCCCGGGTGGTGGGCCTTTTTCACAGCTCAATCAGGGTTCAATGATGTAGGATTCACTTTGACGCCCGATTCTCAGCTGCATTTCAACCAGAGTGCCTATTTCCAGATTATAATGTCATTTTTTATGGTGGTGGGTAACACCGGGTTCCCGTGCTTACTGCGTCTAATCATTTGGGTCATGTTTAAGTTTAGCCCCAAGTTTGGACGAACCCACGAGTCGTTGGCGTTCCTGCTAGACCATCCAAGAAGATGTTTCACAATGCTGTTTCCTGCATCGGCCACTTGGTGGCTCGTAGCTGTTTTGGTACTGCTCAATGGTGTTGATCTAATTTTCTACAATATTCTGGATCTTAATAACCCTGTAGTGTCTGATCTGGCGGTTGGGTATCGAATTCTCAACGGCATGTTCCAGGCCTTCTCAACTCGAACTACAGGGTTTAGTATTGTTAGTTTGGCAGATTTGCATGCTGGAGTTCAAGTTGGATATGCCGTTATGATGTATATTTCTGTTTTGCCACTGGCTATAAGTATTAGACGAACCAATGTCTATGAGGAGCAAGCTCTCGGGGTTTATGACAGTGGTAATGATGATGACGGGGACAAGACTCACTCGTACATTGCTAACCATTTGAGAAGACAATTGTCTTTCGACATGTGGTATATAGCTGTGGGCATTTTTATTATCACGATTGCCGAAGGTGGTAAGGTTAATAATGATAACAAGCAGTCTTTTGATGTGTTTGCCATAATATTTGAGGTTACCAGTGCCTATGCCACCTGCGGTATGAGCTTGGGGTACCCTGGAGTGAATACTTCGTTTTCTGGAGTGTTCACGGTTGTAAGCAAGCTTGTCATATGTGCCATGTTGATTCGAGGTCGACATCGAGGGTTACCGTATGCGTTGGATCGAGCGGTTATGAAGCCTAAGAACAACTCTGCAATGAATTCACCTGATGGCGATGACGGTCAATTACGAGAAGCCAATGGGGCTGTAATAGACTCGGCAGATGTATCTGGAGCTGCTACTAGCTCGGCAGCTCATAACAATAATCTTCGAGCGAGATCATCTATTGGATCTGGGTTCAAAAAGATTAGACGAATGTCGTTTATTGGTATGGCTCCCGGTCCGCCACCTCCTTCTTCTTTTAAGAATCAAGGCAGACCTCCTACTATTACCAATACAGCTAGTATAGGTAGGAGGACTCCCGGAGGGCCATCGAGTCCTGTGAATGTTCAGTCGCCGGCGAGAAGCGGGTTTTATCGAATTGATAGCCAGGCCATAGTGGATTAGAACCTTTTTTTTTCTTTCCTTCTTCTTCTTTCTGACCATACTGACCGAATGATAGATGACTGTAATAAATATAGAATATAATGTTATGTGTTTTGTTGTTTATTTGCCTAGAGGGTGAGCCGCACGACCGTGTAGTTTCATGACAAAATTGCACGTAGGGGGGATTCCTTCGGCAGCCAATTTTTTTGGGCCCCACAATACTCAATTAGACTGGTCAATCTGGTATAAAGTCTTATACAGTCATAGTAAAGTTGTGATATCATAGTAGTACGGTAACTTGTTATAGTGGAGTTGTAGATGGTTCTAAAGTATGGATGGTAGAAGATGCCCAGACGGTTGTTCACCTCATGCGGCGCCGCAAACTCGCAAGTCGGAGAACCGTTTAAAATTTTTTTTTTTTTTTTTTTCTAGCACGGTTGCGCCCTAATTAAGAGACAAGCGCTTTTTTCCCCCTTTCCTGGCCAGCTCAAATTGGCCGCTCATGTTTCACGCTTTTTCAGCATTCTTTCTTTCTTGACTTTGACCACCACACTTGTTCTGTCACTCTTTCTTCCGAATCAACAGCGCTTCTCTCATTAGAGCTTTTGTTCTTTTTTCATCTATTTTAGTGCGAACTATAGGACTCTAAATTTTTTTTTTTCATTATTATTTCAGAAATAGATAAAGATATAAGAAAAGAATTTAGGTTTATAACACTGCATTTGTAGGGGAACGCAAAATAGGCGCTACTAGAAAAAGGGTAACAACAACAACAACTACAACAACGACAACGACATAACAACAGGCCAAATGACAGAACCATATGATCAGATTTACGATACTGGCCGACAAGACACAGTCGAATCACAGATGACAAGCTCGTTTAGGTCTATGTCTGTAAGCGATTCAAGTTCAAACCCGCTGGCAGCAGTCCATCACGCCCGTGGTGGCACCTCTACCACCAAATCCGGGCAACCAATCCCAGCGTCTGAAGAACCGGAAAGACCAAACCTTCCAACTACATATTCGGCTAGTGCAGTAGCCTATGCACACAAACAGCATCTACAACAAATTGCAGCAGGGCAACAGTCTCTATCGCCACAACAGTCGGACACTCTAGGCGCTGTGCCGGCGTCTGCCCCAGCGTCGATTCCACTTACGAGCACTCAACAACAACAACCTCCAAATAGTACAGCTCCTTCTACCTCGTCTTATCTTGGGAAACCAGGAGCAATGCCGTCAACGGTTCAAGCACGAGTACAGGCTTTTCAGCAATCACGTCCCTCTAGATCGAATTCAAACCCAGGTCAGTTCCCACCAATGGGGGGACCGCTGGCTCCTGGATCACCATCTTCACAGAACCATCAATCATCACAAAAGAATCACCCAGGAAGCCCACAATTCGTAGGAAGAAATAGCCCTGATCTCGGTAGGACGTTGTCGTCTCATGGCGCATCGCCAATGCCACTACAACGGCAACAAGAAGTTCAGTACAATAACGCCAACGGGAAGGCGTCTAATTCTGCATCCACTAGTAGCACGAATGGTGGTGGTGGTGATGCTGCTGCATTCTATCAATACCCAACCCAACAGACCTCTCAAAATCAGCATCACAATGGAACAACCACACCCCTAACGATCCCTACCAGCTCATTATCATCTCCCTCACTATCGACTCCAGTAACGGCAAACTCATCCACGCCAACAACAACCGGTGGCGGTCTGGCAGGTCCGCTTTTTGCCAATACCACCACAACTGGCGCCGCCCAGTTGCAAAGCAAAAAACCCTCGCTCTCCATGAGACGAAACAATAAACCAGGAAACAGGCCAAAGCTTCAGCTCAGTAAAGAGGAAAGCATCGCAGGAGCCGGATCAAACGCATTTGCCGGCTACGAAAAGTTTGTAGACGTAAAACATGGGCGTCTAAATTTTGAAAACAAAGCATCGCTCCATTCAAAGGGAATCAAGTTTCTATCTGGTGAAAAACAAGACTACGACCTGTCTTTATCAGATTTGGAGATTCTAAGCGAACTAGGAAGAGGCAACTATGGTACAGTAAGCAAAGTTCGTCATATTAAAACAGGTGTAGAGATGGCAATGAAGGAAATTCGACTAGAGCTTGACGAAAGCAAATTTGCCCAAATCATCATGGAATTAGAAGTTTTGCATAATTGCGCCTCGCCATATATCGTAGACTTTTATGGTGCATGTTTTGCAGAAGGGGCTGTATATGTTTGCATTGAATACATGGACGGGGGGTCACTAGACAAGATCTATGCTGGTGGTGTAGCAGAGCCATATCTAGCAGTTATTACCAGATCTGTGGTGGAAGGTCTGAGAGAACTGAAAGATGTGCACAATATTATCCACCGAGATGTGAAGCCTACAAATATTTTGGTTTCCACCACAGGGAAAGTCAAACTGTGTGATTTTGGAGTAAGTGGGCGGCTAGTTGCATCTATCGCCAAAACAAACATTGGATGTCAGAGCTACATGGCCCCAGAGCGAATCAAATCGGCCACACCAGCAGCTACTTATACGGTACATTCAGACATTTGGTCACTAGGACTGAGTATTCTGGAAGTAGCCAAGGGCTCGTATCCATACCCTCCAGAAACGTATGGAAGTGTATTTTCACAGTTGGAGGCTATTGTAGAAGGTAGCCCTCCAGATTTGGGAGAGGATTATTCGGATGATGCTAAGTCGTTTGTCAACCAATGTCTCAATAAGGTACCCAAATTGAGACCTTCTTATGCCAAATTGTTACAACACCCATGGTTGAATAAATATCAGATGGACCAAGTTGATATGGCTTCATTTGTTCAGGAGGCAAAAGAACGAACCAAGTCTCAAATGCCTGCACCTAAGCCAGCACTGCACAACGGCCGGAGAGGAGTTTAGAAATACATCTTGATTAATTTTAGTATACAAAATGCTAAGACAAATCCTTTTATGAACACGATTTTATGCACCTATAATGATACTAGCACTAGTAGAAGTAGTAGTGATAATAATAACAAACGAACACAATAATACTAAAACCTGCCTAGAGAAGAAGAGCGACTTACTAGATATCGGGCCCCGCTTTATTCAGAAA